>JAOEHY010004545.1:0-23837 GCA_025447955.1 Psilopsiagon aurifrons | reverse complement strand
CACGGGCAGCGCGGGCAGGGCCGGCATGGAGCCCGCCGAGGAGCCGGGCGCGGTGGATTTCCACAGCGATGAGGAGATCATCGAGGTGGTGGAGCTGGACCTGGACCCGGACCCGCCCGGGCCGGGTGAGACGGGGCCCCGCGCCGCGCACCGGGCGGCGCCTCCCCTGGGGCAGAGGGCCCGCCTCGGCCCTGTACCAGCGCCGGGCCCGGCCTCTTCCGTTCCCCCTCCGATCCCCCCGGGCCTTCGGCCTCTCCTCGCTTCGCTCCCCGCTGCTGTGCGGCTCCCTCAGTCCGGGTCTCCTGGCCGCGGTGGCATCGTGGTGGCGCGGGCCCCGCGGACCCCTCCAAGGCACCCGGTGCCCTGCAACGGCGGATCCGGGCAGGCTGCGAGCCGCGCCCTGACCTCTGCCCCCTGCAGATGACCTGGCCGACGAGATGGAGGACGTGAACTTTGACGAGGAGTGGGGAGAGGAGCCCGAAGCCGAGGCGTGGGACACGGAGGACGAGGAGGCCGCGGGGGTCGGCATGGAGCCGCAGGATGACAGCGAGGTCACGTTCTCCCTGCACTCGGGTGCGTGCGGGGCACGGGAATGGCCGCAGGGGTCTCCCTCGGGATCTTCTCCCACCCCGAGGTTGAGGGGATGCAGAGTAAGGTCCTTGCACAGCGCTGGCTCCTGGCTGTTCCTGGGATGGCCGTCGGAGCTCGGGGCTGCCTCGGGCTGTGCTCGTTTACACTTTACACTCTGGTAGAGAAGCCCTTTGAGCCTCCTACCGTGGCAGCCCGCCCTGAGCTCTGCAGACAGCCATGGGAATCGATTCCCATGGGGTTGGTTGGGAGTTCAGCTCGCTGCGGGATTTGGACCCCCTGGGAACGCCGGGTGGGGTGTGAGCAGTGTCCGACCTGTGTGGCCTCTCTTTACTCTTCTTGTGAAGCTTCTGTTTTCTGCGTGAGCCTTGACCCTAAGACCAACACCCTGGCAGTGACGGGTGGGGAGGACGACAAAGCCTTTGTGTGGCGCGTGAGCGATGGAGAGCTCCTGTTCGAATGCACAGGTGAGGCACTCGCGGGTGCTCAAGCCCTGTCCCTCCCTGGCCGTTCTCATCCCCAGACAGTGCTCTGCTGGAGCCGGTCTCCTGACTCTCCATGGCTCTGCTCTGTCCCCCAATGCCTCTAGGGCACAAGGACTCGGTCACCTGTGCTGGCTTCAGTCATGACTCGGTGTTTGTGGCCACTGGTGACATGTCTGGGCTTATCAAAGTATGGCGGGTGGATGCCAAGGAAGAAGTGTGGTCCTTTGAAGTGGGGGACTTGGAGGTGAGTGGTAGGATTCCTGGTGCTACGGGAAGCTCTTGAGCCAGCGTGGGGACACGCGACCCCCATGACACTGCCTGTCCTCTCTCTGCCCAGTGGATGGAGTGGCACCCTCAAGCCCACGTCCTTCTGGCGGGCACAGCTGATGGCAACTCCTGGATGTGGAAAATCCCCAGCGGAGACTGCAAAACCTTCCAGGGCCCTGCGTGCCCGGCCACATGTGGCAGGATCCTGCCTGACGGTGAGGCATGGGGGCTCTCCATGGTGAGGAATGTCACCAGCACTGTGACAGATCCTACTGTCACCTCTGTTCTCCTGCGTCTGCTAGTCTGTGCTGAGGGATGAGTGGGGCTCTGGTTCTATCTGCTGGTCTTATCTCACCCAGGGAAGCGAGCAGTGGTGGGGTATGAGGATGGGACCATGCGCATCTGGGACCTGAAGCAGGGAACCTCACTGCATGTCCTGAAAGGTACAGAACAGCTTAATCACCTGGGGTGCTCCTTACTGGGGAACATCCCCTTCCAGTGGGCTCTGAGCTCTGCACAGGTGGGGAGATGGCACATTCCAGGGCCAGGGAGGGAGACTGGTACTGGGTTTCCCTGTCCCTGCGGGTGCTGGCATAGCCGGGGCAGGTGGAGGCTGCAGGAAGGGTGAGTTTTGAGACCCACCTGGTCTCCATGGGGAGGACATGTGGAGCTGATGGCTGTTCTGCTCACCCCCAGGCCAGGATGGCCACCAGGACCCCTTGACGTGCTTGGCCAGCAATCAGGACGGCAGTTTGATCCTGACGGGCTCAGTGGACTGCAATGCCAAGCTGGTCAACTGCGCCACAGGCAAGGTGGGTGCCCGCGCAGTTGGAGCCAGGAGCCGCCAGGGACCGGCCTGGGTGTGCGGGCGGTTCACGGCTCTGCCGGCCCCGAGTTGCCCCGGTAGCCGGCAGGAGGCGACCGCGGCCAACACAGCCGCAGTGGGGCTCGGGGCCGGTCCCACGGGGCTCGGAGAGGGAGCAGGTTCCCCCCTTGTTTCCTCCGAGGAGCTGAGGTTTTGGGCTGGATCCCGATGGGGACCTCGGTGCGGCGGGGGACCCTTCCCTTCCCTTCCCTCGGACACTCTCCAGCCTCCCTCCACGCAGGTGGTGTGCGTGTTCAAGATGGAAAGCACAGCCCCCAAGGCCCCTGGTAGTGAGAGTGAAGAGGCAGAGCCCAACTCGGTGGAGTCCCTGGGCTTCTGTAACGTGTGAGTGTGGGCACAGCCGCTCTTCAGTGCGGGCTGTTACGGGGGGTGTTTCCATCCCTTGCACTTGCTCTGCTACGTTTCTCGTCTCCATCCTCCCCAGCTGGCTGTGGAGAGCCTGGGTCACTTGGGTGTGACATGGAGGATAAGGGACACCATATGATCAGTCCTCCCTGCAACCTGGTGGGTTTCTGAGGTAGCCTGATGGGCCAGTGTTGGGCCAGGATGGCCTCCAGACTTGGCTGCTGGGGATCTTCCTTACCAGGACAGTGTCTTCTCTCTTGTGACCCTCAGGCTGGTTACGGACTGTCTCTGTCCTGTTGGGTTTCCTGATCGGGTTGTCCCTCACCTCGATACGCTAGGGTTTGCCTTCAACCTTGATGTGCTTCCATCTCTGCTTCCCCCAGGCCCACATAACGCCTGTTCCCCTTTCTACAGGATGCCATTGGCTGCTGTGGGGTACCTGAATGGCACACTGGCTATCTATGATCTCTCGACACAGAGCTTGAGGCATAAGTGCCAACATGAGGTACTGCCCTACCACCCCCTCCCTTTGCCTGGGGGGGTGCTCTTTGGGCCCAGCCAAGACCTCTCTTGGAGCCCGGGGGCTTTTCTGGGGCCAGTTCCCAATGTGTGCTTCTCCCTCAGCCCCTTGGGTTTCCCCAAAGGCAGCCCCAGTCCCTGCACAGAGGATGTGCCCCAGAGCCCGGCCCTGAGGGCTGGCCCTCCTATCCAGACAGCGCTGGGGGAACCCGTGGGGGGAGCTGAGCCTTGCTGGGGTCCCCAGTCCTCACCCTGTGGCCTCCCCCTGCCGCAGTCGGGGATTGTGCAGTTGCTGTGGGAGGAGAGCTCGGCCGTGGTGTACACCTGCAGCTTGGATGGGGCCGTGCGGCTCTGGGACGCGCGCTCAGGGAAGATGATCAGCGAGTACCGAGGGCACTCGGCCGAAATCCTTGACTTCGCTGTCAACAAGTGAGTGGGGAACCGCTGCACCCCTTCCCTCATAGGACAGGGACTTGGGGGGGGGGGGGCGGCATCATGGGCTTGTCTGTCCTTTGGGTGTCCCTGGGGCCTGTTGCTTAGGTCCATGCTGAGACTTGAGGGTCCCAATGGGGAGCAAATGGGAGCTGGGCACAAGGATGCCTGAAGCTCCCAGCCCCATCTCTGAGCCCTGTCTCCATCCCCCTCCAGGGATGCCTCCATCGTGGTGACAACCTCTGGTGACCACCAAGCCAAAGTGTTCTGCGTGCAGCGTCCTGATCGCTAGGAGCTGTCCTGAGGGATGTGTCCTGGCTCTGCTGCCAGGGTCTTGTGTACAGAGGGAAGGAGGAGATGGATTCCACCACCCTTCTCCAGCACGTGCTTTGTAATTTTCCAGTCTGCCTCACTTTGCCCCCACCACCTGGGGGCCGAGCCTGGGGTTTTGTATGAAAGTGTCTTTTAATTATATAAATTATTTCACTTATCTGGATGCCATCCACTCTGCTTGCTGGGGGGAGGAGGACCTGCGAGCTACGCTCCCTCCCTCAGGTATCTCCCCAGCACCCAGCCATGGCCTGAAGATTAACAGCAGATGGTTTTATGCTGGTCTGGGTGGAGGCAGAGACCCCCACAGTTGTAGTTCTCCCTGTCAGGGGGAAGGAAGGCATTAGGGTAGGGTGCAGATTGCTAACTGAGGGTAGGAGAATCCTGCTCTGTGCAGCAGCCCAGGAGATCCTTAATGCAACAGGCTGCTCGCTGCAGAACTAACTGGCTCTTGGGTACAGTCATCATACAGTAAATAACAGGCCTTTGGCATCTGTGACTCCAAACATGGCCACATACGTTGACAAGCCAAAGCCCCACAGCCCGTTAAGATAGAAAGATCTCCTTTATTAATGAACCCCAACAGTATTTCTTCAGATACAGGAGTTTTGAACTCAAATACTCAGAAGAAATCAAGTTAATATTGCATTATTCTCATAAGAAATACTGCAACTTATTTCCGGTAACATATTGCAAAGCGAAACAGCTTGAAAAGAAAAAAAAAAAAATTAAAAAAGAAAAGAAATTAAGTCAATCAAACTGGAATTAAGGGTTTTGTTTCTTGGAACGATCGAGTCCTCGCTAGCACAGCTCGTTTCTGCAGATTACTCCCCAAACTGTCGTACAAACAGACCCCGATTGCTTGAATTCCTTATGAGCCCACAGAGGTGCAACATTAAAAGCTACGATTATCAGGTAGCGAGTGCCCCAACCTTCGTCCTCCACAGCAGCCTCAGGGCCCCCGGTGTTAACGGGTTGTGAACGTCTTCCCCCTGGAAGGATGCAGAGAGAGGTTAGCATGGCCCCAGTGCTGTTCTGGGTGCCCCAGCATGGCTTTTGGAGGGGCACAAGCTTGCACTGCGCTCTTGGAGTCAGGCAGGCACTGCTGGGTCAGAGCTTGCAGGCATTTGTGGCTGCAGAACCATCTCATGGGGCTGTGTGGAAGGGTTGGCCTTTGCACAGGGGCCAGCCCTGCTGCCCTGGATCAGAACTCACAGGGAACATGCCAGGATGCACAGAAGGAGGATAGCGAGGGGCTCTGGGATCAGCAGAGGGAAAGGGACCCCAGGGAAATGCGCTCATGGCAACTGCTCTCCTCCACTCGCTTGTCCTGGGCTGCTTTATTCACAAGAGGGAGCCAGCCAGCCAGTGTGGTGGCCAAGGAGCTACAGACAGTGGGCAGCAGGAACCTGCTCCAGCACCCACAGACCCCAGGAAGGACCTGGCCGTTGTCCCCACGTGAGCTGGAGCTGCCCCCGGAGCTGATCCCAGAGTCAGCTTTCATACAAGAGGGGAAAAGCCCCATGAACGCCACCGCGGGCTCAGGGGGGTGGACAATGGAAACACCAGGGCTCGCAGAGCCATGTACTAAAGCTTTCTGCAAAGGACCTCCCGGCCCAGGGTCTGTCACACACCCGGCTCCTGAAAGGACACATGTGGCAGCAAGTGTCATGGAGGTAGCAGAGGGGGCCCAGGAGGCCAACACGCCATGATCCAGCCTTTCACCTCAAAGCGCCCAGGCAAGCATCTCTCTGTGAAACACCCCCTTTCTCTCTCAGGTGGAATCCCAGCACATCAGCCCCTGGTCTGGTGACCACCGCAGCATCCCAGCCCTCCCCGGGCTGGAGTATGCCAAGGTGAGAAGGAGCAAACTCATGGCTGGCAGAGCTTGTTACTCACGTGATTGTTTTCATTTCTTTCTTCTCTGCGTCTGGACGGGCACGGTTCAGCACCTTGAGGAAATCCGATGTTTTCGCCCTCATACGCGTGTGAATATAGGCCTGTGTTTCATTAGGAAAAAAGGGGAGCACGTCAGGATCCTGTTTTCACAGATGAGATTTCAGGCCACGGGGTAGGAAGCTCTCTGCTCCTTGTTGGAAAAATACCTAAGCATGAGGGGAGTCCAGGAGGCAGTAGTTCCCTTGAACAATTACCCTCATTTCTGTTCCGAGAAAGAAAGGAAATTGTGTCCAAAAGGGAAAAGTCCTAGTTCACTGCAAGGGGAAGCAAACAGGCATTGCCTGTGCCCAAGAGCAGGGAGAAGATGATGATGCATCACTTGCCACCCCTGCATGACAGAGAAGGACACTGCCAGATGCTAAGCGAGCTCTTAGGGGGGCACCCATGCCCCCCGCTCCTCTTCAGCAGCACTGAGGTCAGACAGGCTGAAGCTACCCTGTATCCCCCAGCTCCATCCCATCAGTACCTTTGAGCACTTGATGTGATAGTGCAGGTAGTCCCGGAATGTGTGGATCAGGTTTATGGTGTTGTCTCTGGCAGCAGCATTGGTGTGACGAGGGAACAGCACTGAAAGAAGAGGGATTCACAAACTCGTAATGCCTCTTGAGGCTACCAAAGGGCTTCAGGTTCCCTCCAGTGCTGGAGGCTTCAGTGTGCTGCTCTGAATAACTACTTTGCTCTCTACAGAGAGCTCTTAACACCAAGATTAAGCAGCACTTTCCCACATCTTCCGCAGCAGCCTGGACACAGCCATTGCCCTCCAGAGGACACAGACAAGGCCAAGTGCCCAGAGATGACGGCACTGCAGGAGACTGCATGATGCTACTTCAGTACCCGGGAGAAGCAAACGGAAGAGAGAGCTGGGAGGCAGACAAGGAAGGCAGATCCAGTCTGCCCTTGGATCTTGAAATCAGCTGTGGGCTCCTGCCTGGCAGCCTGCTGGCCCTGTGACACAGCTACACCCGGCTACAGCCAGGGCTGGGCTCACAGCTGGCTCTTTCCACCGGCTGGCACTGTGCTCAGTGTCCCAGATCCAAGGGCTGAAAGACCTTTTTGTCTGGGAGATGATCTCACTGGGACTGTCAGATCAGATAACGCGGAAATTGCCTCTCAACAAGAATGAAGTTTTGCTCATGCCCCAAACCTGCCGTCAGACAGCCCTCCCATAGCTGATGAGCTGCTCTGACCTTGAGGCACCATCCCCAGCACAGCAGGAGGGCAGTGCTAGCCCCACCTTCCCCTGCAATGCATGTGCTCCACCTCTGAGCTCTGAACTGCAGGAATGTTAGCCTGTGAGACCCTAACCCTGACCCCCAATTTCTCCGGAAGAGACCTTTCCCTGTGAACAGGATGGGGTTTGGACTCCTCAGCTCAGTCCTAAGCAGTCCTGCCCAGGAGCAGGGGATGACTCTGCCGACCAGCACCTCTGCAGGCAGGGGAAAGGCTTATCAGAGATGGGACTGTTTGGCTCAGAGCAAAGAGGCAGAGCTGGCAAAACAACTCACTGCCCTGCTCCTGCTCTCATTGCCTCTGCTGATCAAGCACTCCACAGGTACCTGCCGCTGGACAAGCAACAAATAAATACGCTTGCATGAAACCACCCAGAAGAAACCTCCATTTTCCACAGTATCACAGCAGAGCCACCCTTCCCTTGTTCCCAAATGCTGAGCTTATTTCCCAGGCAGACATCAACAGCTCACTATCTGCTTCCACACCTTCTCACCCACAGCAGAGCTGAGGTGACCTGACACAGGAAAGGGACACACCGAAGGGGCCAGACAGCACAGAACACAACCCCAGAGTCACTGCAGCTCCAACAACCCATTTGAACACTCAGGGAAGGTGAATCCCTCTTTGCTTTTCATGCAGCAGCAGGAACCTCTCTCCCTCCAGAGCATCCCCACACCCCAGAGCTGCCTCTTACCAAAGGTGATGTAGCCAATATTGTCGCCAACGGCCGCGTCTGTGTCTTTCAGCTCCAAGGGCGGCTCCCTGTGGCTGAAGAGCACTTGTGGGGCTGTGTGACTGGCCCGGCGACCCTCCTTGAACTCCTGAGCAAGACAAACCCAATGTGAGTCCACACAGAGAAAGTAAAGGGAGTTTCCCCAGTCCCGCAAGGCACTGAGCAGGGGGTTTCCCAGCTTTCCCTGAATGGGATGAGTCCCCATCAAAACCAAAACAAATCAAATGGCTGCACCAGGTCTGGGGTGGCTTTCGGCATCTTGCTTCCTGCCATGGGTGTTTCGTGGAAGGGACACCTCAGCCTGAGCAAGAGCATGGGACAGCACAGCTCCTGCTGGGAAGTCAACACCATCAGTGCTTCCAGTGAAAGTGGGGAGCCCCCGTCACCCCAGAGGAAAGGAAACTCAGAAAGCGCCACAAGGCAAGGGCTCCACTGCACCTCATGTACAGGTCTGTCTGTTTGAGCAAGCATCTCCCACCAGGAGACTGCCTAACCATTAGGAGACATCCATGGTGTTCAACGCTTGTGTGCAAAGTCTGCTCCTCCTAACACTTCTCTACACCTTTTAAGCAATACTTACAGGCAGGGAGATGCCTTCCATCAGGGAGCCTCTGACAGCAGCACAACCCCCACCTCACATGAAATGAACTGGCCCCGCATTTCAGGAATTACATGAGTGTCCCTATGTGGAGCTGGGAAAGTCCAGACATCATTCTCCTGCCGCAAGGCAGGCAGCCTCCTCTCTGCCTCACTGATCACCAGCCCAGCCTACAGTCAGCCCTGGCCTCTCCTCCCTGCTGAGCACAGCTCAAACTGCAACATCCGTGCCCCTTTCAGAGAGCAGAGTAGTTCACTGGGGTTTCCTTCATTAAATGCTTAGCTTGCACTTCTCCCTCCTCATGCCAGAGGGTGAAATGGTTCAGATGGCTTCACTGGTTAGTTAATGGCCAGATTTTCTCCATGAGAGCCCACATGAGCAGCCACCATGGCCGACTGGGCTGGGTTATGCAAGAACAACAGCTGGAGGCAAGGAGCCATCGTGACTCAGAGTGGAAATTCTTGTGGCTGGGCAAGAGCAGGGTTTGCTGTTGTAAAACCAAGAACTTGGGACATGGAGACTCTGGGACAGCCACTGCCTTGAAGCCCTGCCACCTCCTCAGGAGCCTCACAAACCCTGTTTTGTTCACGCCTCCCTCCCTGTTTTAAAAGCTGTATTCCAGGCTATGGAATATACTGGTGGGATAAAGCTCAATGCCAGAGTAGATGTCCTGTCCATAGCGAAGAACAGAGCCAGCAGAGCTGTGAAGTATGACTCTCATCACAACAGACCCTGTTCTAATGACCCTAACACACGTAAACCGGAAGCCAGCAGACTGGACCAGTAAGTTACTGTCCATGAGGCTGTCAGCAGCATGGCCCGGCACCCCTGAATGGATGAGCTAAAACTCCTCTAGCCCTGGAACACCCTGCAGGGCCCTTCTCCACAGCTGTGCTGTGCAGGAGGCTCCCTGGGTACTTCAGCAGACACAAGGTGAGCTAGGTGGGCCAGGGACATGGATCACACCCTGTACCAGCATGCACAAAGCCTTCCCTAGCTGTAAGCAAATGTCTCCACCTCCATAGGCTGCAAGCAGACATGAAAAGTATTTGCTATGAGCCTCTTAACACTTCCCAGCTAAATGGCAGTTGCAAAGGGTAACTGAGTTCAGAAGTACTTGGTGTTATGATCGATTCAAGCCCACAAACTAAGCAAATCCATAGCTCTGAAAAGCTCAAATTCAGAGCTCATTGCAGCATGTGAGAGTAGCCACACTGAGCTGGAGCCTCTCTGCAGCATTTGAGCATCAGCAGGAGCAAGCTTTGAGGTGAAGACAACTCTCAGCATCACCCCAGGCATAGCACATCATCACCTTGCCCCTTCTTCTCCCTCTACATCCTCCCCACCATGCTCAGCTCCCCAGCTGGCTGGCGATCCCTACACTACAGCTTGCTGCACTACAAGGCCTCAGGGTGAATACTGAAGCATTCACCGTGGTGTGTCTCATCTGTAACATAATCTTTGGTTGTCCACAGAAGCAAGACCATCAATAATGAGGATGCCAATGCAAGAGCCTGGATTACAAAATACACCACCCATGTCTGTTAACATGTTTTTTCCATCCCAGCGGAGCCTGGAGCCCTGCAAGCCATTTCTGTACATTCAATTGCCTGTGAGCTCACTTTAGCCTAACATCTGTTTCTTTGGCTGCTTCAAGCATGAAGGCATCTGAATTGAAGACCAGACCCTTTCCCTGTAATTCAGTTTCCATACCTGCATAAACACCTTCCCGATCACCACATCATCGTCATCCTTAAATACCGTGCTGAACACAACCGTCACACGGTCCTTTTTTGCCTCGACATACCTGCAGGTGGGCAAGAGAGGGGAACCTAGCTGTGAACAGGAGCTAAGCAGAATGAGGAAACAACCGCGTGATGAGGTTAAGCATATCCAACAACCATTCACAGGCCCGGCTGCCAAAAATTTCCCCACCCTCGAGACAGTATTTACAGGGAGCAAAACATTTCTGTTGGGAGCAGTCAGTTCCTCTCTTGCATGCAGCCACAAGTGCTGCCACTAACAGAGACTTGTGTAACAACTCTGCAGCCCAAGGGATGAGCATTACCCTCACTGGATACTTCTGACAGCCTAGGACAGGCCCTCAATACCCTGCCAAAGTATTCTGGATTTCCTGACTTTCCACCACAACCTACAGCTGTGAGCAGGAGCAGAGTGTACTGAAAGCTGTCCGACTCCCGTGCTGCTTGGTTTGAACACTTACATTGTCTCATCGTCCCTGTAGTGGATGACAGCTCTTTTTTCTCCTTCTTTGCCCTCTTCCTGGAATTTGAAATACTTCTCAAAGACTGAAGCAAAGCAGTTGCGCTTCAACATGCCAGCTTGGTGCACAACAGCGTCTCTGTCTGCGGGGAGGTTCTCCAGGTCGTACAGCAAAGAGACATTGTAACCTGGGGATGGACAACCACTAAACTTAATAATATCTTAATGAAGCTGGCAGCATTTTCCAGAGACAGAGACTACTAAAGTCCCACCTTTGCTTTAAGCCCCCCCCAGAAGCCCCAGGGGTGAGTGCTTCCCACTCCAAGCACAGCCAGAAGCCATGCCTGAACTCGGTGTGTGGCCATGGCAACACTCCTAGGGCTCCTTGAGCTCCCAGATGCATGTGCTGGCTGAACTGCTCCCAAGTTTCTGCAGTGAGTAGGAAGAGATGCTGTCACAGGTAACCATGGTTTTCCTGTGTCTCACAAAGCATCTCTGAGCAGAACAAAGACCCCAACTGTGAGGAACAGAGGCTTCCCAGAGGAGGGCTGCATCAAGAATTACAGCTTGTGCTGCAAGCTACTTCAGCCCTGCTGTACCTGTGCTACCTTTCAAATTGCCATTCATTGTACAGATTGCCCAAGATATCGAACTCTTGAAGTGCAGCCTTCACTTGAGCATTTCTGGGGCAATTTAAGTCATTTTGGAATTGCATTCACACAGAGAGAAATGTTATTGCAGGATTACCTGATTCAGGATTTACCAAGTAGTTTCCATAGACTTTCTTCAATACCTAGGAAAAAAATTACACACTGAGAGCACAAGCTATCAAGAGCTGTTTCCTCCTGCACAGCCCGGGCCATGTTTGGTCTCCATTCAGAAACATCAAATTACAGCATCTGCCTCCCCTAGTCTAATTGAACTCAGATAAATATTAAGTCATCAGCTTCTAGTACTATTGGCTACTCCTGCTGTAGGCAGAGCTCCCTGAGCTCCACTCACAGGGGACACGCTGCAGGACAGAACTCAAGGCTGGAACTTCTAAAAGTTCTTGCCAGTCTTGCCCTTGCATGGGGAGAAAAACCCTTTCCATATGCGTTGTATCTGTAAAGAGCTGCCAGCAGAGCTTGACACAGTTCTGAGGGCTACAACCCTTCTGCCCATTGAAAGGCAGGGGCAAAGCACACCCTGTCCCTCTACCTGCAGTAAGGCAAATACAGAGCTGGGATCAGGAGCAGCGTGATCCCAGTGATTGGGCAATCGCCTGCCCTGCCTCAGCCTATTGCACGGGACAGATGGGGATGGAGAGGAAGCTGCCAGGCAGCTTGGATGCCTCCCAGGAGCAGAGCCGCCTACAGCGCAGTGAAAAACCTTTCTTCAAACATAATCACTGCTGAATTCTACATCAATGACAATTTCCGACTGAGCCACAGCTCTGTGTCAATGAGGGGGCCGGGAACAGGAGGTATTTCACACAGAACGTAACAATGCTGTGACAGAACTGGCCCTCCTGGGATGGCACCCACCACCACACCGAGAGGATGCCCGGGCTCTCTGTGTGCCAGCAGGGAGCCTCTCTCCTCTCAGCAGGGAGCCAGCCTGCCTGTCTGCAGCAGCCCAGGGGGATGCTTTGTCTTAGCAGGAACCCCACTTTGTGCTCTTCACAGTGGGGTTTCACCAAAGACAGAGCAGAAACAAGCTCCATCATCTCCAGGGAAGCACAGAAAGCAGCAGTTTGCTAACTGGCAATTTAAAAATGTGATTTCTATTTAGCCAGCGCTCCCATGGCAGTTCTTCAGGGATCCCCTTTTCCTCTAAAAGCTTGGGAAGTTGCCTTCCACCACCACCACAACGGCTGCTGGTGCACAGTGGTGTCAGCCACTCGCCCACCACAGTCCTCCTGGGATCACACACCAGAGCAACCCTCACTGAACAGCAGTACCTTCTGAAGCAGGCAATGCTGCTCCTTGAAAGCGCTGCACAGAGGAACCAGGAAGGCAGGACACTCAGTCACGTTTACTGTGATGTTTGTAGGCCTTGCAGCAACTCGCAGGAATTAACTTTGGGTTCAAATCACCTCTGGTGTTTCTCACCAGACTCACGATAAACTCATGGAGCATTCCCTTGTTTTCTTCCCAGAGCAGACACCCAGAGGCAAAACCCTGCTGAAGAGCCTCGGGTGAACCCCCTTTGCCACCACGCGAAGATTTGAAAACTGACTCAGGAACTGAGTCACACTTCCTGCCCCACCACCCAACCACAGCTCAGAGAGGCTCCTTCTTTCTACCATAAATGGCCCTCTGCAGCCCCGGCCCATTCAACAGGAACTGAACCTGCTGCTTCTCACAGCAGCAGCAAAAAGGGAACCAGTCTGCAGCTCAAGGTCTGCACATGCAGAAGAAGCCCATCACTCGCTCTCAAGTGTGGTTAGAGTCAGAAGAGCAGTGCCAAGTGTCTCCCAATTGCTCTTGGTGCCTTCCTTTCACTTGCAGGCTCAGCACATCAGTCAGAGAAAGTATTCCCGTATGGTCAGCCCTCACGCTCGTTTAGGCTTTCGAAATTAATAGCACCTTTTGCCCTTCAGGCTGCAGGGTCATATAAGATAATTTCTTATTCATGAGAGAGTGTGCACACACTCTGCCCTTGTCTTTGAAGCACAGGGCTGCTCCTGTCACCAGCATGAGATGGAAGCACAGATGCTTCTCTACAGGTTACATAGAGATGCTTCTCTTTGGGTTAGACATAAGATCTATCACCGCTGCAAGAACACTGTCCATGCTAAGACAGGATCCACAGGCTCAAGGCCCAGAGATGCTCACTCACCTCATCAGCACCATGTTCCTGGAGTTCCTTGTAGAATTTCAGAGAAATACTGACCATCACTTTTGTCTTGTCCCCATTGGGGTTTGAAATATGGTAAAGGACTCCATCAAAGTCTGGGAAGCAAGCAAAAGAAACATGAGGGAACAGGAACCGGTTCCTATTTCTGGGGAAGGTTTTCTCTACCTGCTCTGAGAACTGCATAAAGCAATACTGTTCCCTCCGCTCCAGCCCTCACACATACAGCAAGACAGAAACCCATAATTAAGGAAAGTGGTACTGTCATGTAGGGAGATCTGGTATCATTCAAAGGGCTGAAACAGTTTTGACACCTGTCCATCACAGAAAGCTTTAGTCTAGTGTCATTTACCATCCCTGACACATCTGCTTGTGCTCAGCGCACACAGGATACAAATGTACAGAGACAGGAGCCTTCCGGATGGCCAGCACAGAAAGTGACTGATATGCCCACCAGCCCAGAGATCCAGCCTGGAGGAGAAAACATCTCTCCCAGCAAAGGCAGCTCAGTGACTGCCTGCTGAGACAGCTTCCACTTCACTGAAGAATGGGTAGGGAGGGCAGGAGGAAGGGAAAGGCAACCCTCCAGCTGCCTTCCCCATGGAGCTCTGCAGCTTACACAGACTCTTGATAACAGAAGCAAAAAATCAGCTGCTGAATGAACACTTGAACTTCCTTGGCACTTATCCTGGAGAGCAAACTTCAGGCACTGAATTCATCTTGTCTGTCAGCCCGAGACAGCTTTCTAACAACCCAAACCAAATGATGCTAAAGACCTGATAACAAATAGCATCAAGGGCCGGGCTGGAAAACAGGCAAGGTAAAATAGAAGACTGCATAGCAAACAAACTGTTGCCACCACTGAACTCATTGCTGTGGGGAAAGTCCTAGGGAAGGCAGACGGACAAAGAAAACAGTAGGGCAGCCAACAAAGCCCCAGCTCTGGGGATGCTGCAGGGTGTCCACACCATCTGCCCCTGCACAGCTCTCCTGGCCCTGCAGTGGTGCTGGGTGAATTTGGGCATATCAGGTGTAAGCCTGGGCAGACCATTCAAGCCAGCCCTGTTTTTCAGAGAAGACAAGAGAGCCACGGAGCTTACCTGCAAATGTTACTTCTACTGCCTCTGGTTTGTTTCTAAAAAGCAAAGAAAACAAAGGAGGTAAGTGAGAACTCAGCAGCCTCCAACCTGCAAAGGGAAGAGGATAAATTTCCAATGCCTTTATTTCTCACAAGCAGGTCTACCTGGAAACCCTTCTATCTCCTGCTGTTCAACTAGCAGATAACCTTCACAAGAGATCTTGGACTTCTCTCCACTCCTGTAAGCACCAGTTTTACCCCAGATGACATAAAACAGTGCTTGAAGCTGGCAGAGATACAGAACAGACACTATACAGGTTTGGGGACAGGCTTTTTTTATGTTCCTGCAACTTTACGGAATGGACTGTGAGGCTGAGCAGTCCCCGCGCAATACCCCAACACGATGCCAGCTACCTCCGCAGGGAAAACTGTAAATCTGGGTTTGCTCTAATTCTGCCCAGTGTGGTCTCTGTGATCCTCAATAACCAACAAGGATACCTTGTGAGTCAAAGGCATCTTACACTGTGGGCATGATGATTTAACATCTTAACAAACCCTATTTGCCAGCTTGTCTGTGATGTGGAGAAAAGTAGGATCCTGTGAAAGATCTAACTGCTTCTGGAAAGTGATTCTGTTGGGACTGGCATGACATAAGTGCTTTGGCAGCTCCGAGGGGACTGGTATTAATAGGTCATTCCCCAACAGGAAGCAATGCAAAGGTACCTCCACCGCTGAGAGCAAGGGTGGAAAAAGAGAACAGGATGAAAATGCCAGCACGCTACTGGTGTTTCACAGCATCTCTGTTTATTCCTCAGATCCTGGTTATTAACAGCGTACAGGCTCTGCTGCTGCTGCTAACAGAAATCCAGCCTCAAACAGTTCATTCACACCTGTCTGAATCAACGCACTGAAATAATTCCCCACGCCAAAGCCAGTGGGATGAGGCAGCCTTGTGGTCTCAACTACGCTGCCACTGCCCAGAGGCCAACTTCAACCTTTTTGCCCAAACTTGCTCTGTCCGTGCACATGGATGCTGCTGGGGACCAGCTACATCTCAGAACATACATTGAGAAAGATGTATGGGGGAAGCCATGGCTCAATATCTGCTTCCTCTCACTGTATTCTGGAAAGGTTTTAATGATTTGGGTTTTTTTTTATACCCCAGCACTGTTCTTCCACCAGCTTTTCTGCAGACAGCTTCATTCCTGGAGGTCAGGAATGACCACCATGTGCCAAACCACAAGATGGACAATGCAGAGAGACCAAGGCATTGAACAGCAACGATCCCAGACCATGCACTGGGTCAGCAACATTTTACTAGGGTGAAAAGGGAGGAATTAATCCCCAGCCACAGATCCTAAGTGGAAACGATGAGGTGTTGCTGCTTCTTGAAAGTTATTAGCTGTAAAAGCAACAGCCCTTTTTATTGGGAGACTCCAGAGCCTCTGTCTTTTGTGCTGCATCACTGAAGATGAAAACCACACACTTGAAAGAAGCAGTGCAAGTGTACCTGAGGCAGGCCTTTTAGCTTAAGCGCCGTACTAGCTACCTGTGACCTTCTCTTGCTCTCATCTCCTGTCCCCAGCTGGGCCTGAGACAGAGGCTCAAAAGGCTTCATATTTAACTTGGGCTTTTGGGAAGGGGAGCAACTCCCTAAGCCGCACCCAAGCCACTTCTGCTCACTGAGGACTGCTCAGAGCAAAGATGAAGGAAAATCCCACTGATCCCTGGTCAGTCAATGCAGGCGTGTTCCTCTTTTAGAGCACCACGCTCAGACTTGGGAATCAGCCTGCATGGCAGTATAAATTTTTTATAAAAAAAGAAACCCATGTAGGAAGTTTCAAAGATAGCACAGTGAGGCACATGAGAGCCAGGAATATTAAAGAGGACGCATCCCCAAGCCTCTGTTCCATCTTCACAAAGCTCCACCATTCAAGCCCTGTTCCACACACACATGGAGCTGACACCTCCCTGAGCCCTGGCTCCCAGCAAAGCCTCTGAATACAGCACCTCCCTCCTAGGAAGGCAGGGAAGCAACTGACAGCCAGCTCCTGGAGTGCCTAAGGACGATTCCCTGCCTCACACACTGAGTACCACAGGGGATGACAGAAGATCATGCTGGAGACCACATACCCAAAGACAGTTAATGTCTCTGCAGGAGGGAGCCTTTGTTCTGCACACAAAAGCTTACAGCTAACACAGCCCCATTTTTAAGCCTTTCATTGAGCAAGCATAATTTCTTAGAGAAGTTATTTTAACACTTATTTCCCAAGTGGCTTGTTTTTTGTGCTTGGGGATGGCAAGAGATTGAAGGGAGAAGCAGGTAACTGGGCAGAACTTTGAGTGCTGAATATTCACCCACTTCCTGGTACAGCCTCAGTGAAGCAAGCACTCATGTGAGCCACATACAGAGCTCCTTGCAGCCACGCTGTCCCTGTCACCATGCATGGTGGGCTTTCTACCTCACCTGGCACACAACTGAGTAACCCAGGCCTGTTTTGGCCCAGAGGAGGACAGAGCACAGTATCAGAAGCGTGGCTGGGAATTAAGTAAGCTCTCTAAGCCCTTCACAGTTCAACAGCCTTACAACCCCGTAGTGTAAGTGCTTCTATTTATTTTTCTGGCTCGCCTCACCAGTACTATTCTGGCTGCTTATGACGTTTCTACAACAGAAAAATCACCCCTTTTGCTGCCTGAATTGTTGGTCCCTCATCAAGAAGCCCCCAGGCAAAACAGATTGGAGCTCTCACCTCCAGCCTCCTGTGGCTTTCAAGTGAGGGCACTGCAGGTCGCTTGCATGTGACTCCTTCCCCTCAACCCTCCATCAACCCCATCTTCTGCCCGCAGAAATAGCAGCAGGGGATGTGCCAAAAGCCCTGCAGAAGCACAGCGTGTCTGCCCTGTGCATAGCCTCCCAGCCACCCTGCTCTAGTGCGGGTGAAGGCTGCATGCAGAGAATGCACAGCAGGCCTGGGACCGGGGCTGCACTGCTGCAGGGTGGGCACTGGTTACCGTCAGGTTACCGGCATGGTCTCAGAGAGCTCTGCCTGGTCTAGCATGCTCCAGTGTCCCCTGCCTCTGTGATGACACCTGTCCATACCATGGTGAGAATTAGCACAGAGTGATTGTCAGTCCCAGCCATTCTGAGACCCATACTACTCTCAGAGGATTTCAGGCAGCACAGCCCATCTGTTCCTGGGGCGGAGAGCTGCTGTGACCCCTGCAAGCTCCTTACCACCAATGCTACCTGAACCACAGCCTCCCCCAGTGATCCTCCCTGTTTGCTACCCTCTGCCCCACAAGGACAATAAAACCAACACGTATCAGGAATAACCCAGATGGCTCCTCCCTGCACTAAACGCTGAAGCCAGACCAGTCCTTTCTGCAAAACCCTGCCTGAACTCAGACGCTAAAATGGCACCTGTTCTGAGCAGCAGCAGCAGCAGTCCATTTTCTGATAACGCAGGTCTGAAGTCAAATCCACGCCAAATCCCATCTGTCCTGTGCTCGTAACAATAAAGACCCTGACAGGGTTTACATCTTCTTGCCTGCATTCCTCCTATTCATCTCCAAATGCATCCTACACTCCATCTAGCGAATACAGAGCCAGATCCAAATCAGATTTTTCACCCCAGGAGAGCATCCATGAGAAGTCACGATGAGGGTGGAAAGGCGCCAGCGAGCATTTAAGAACAACAGCAAATCTTCTCCTGACAGCATTTCATCAAATTTGACTCAGACAACTTCCAAACTTCTCTGCCTCATTCTCAGGCCATGGAGGCTCTTAGCCACATGCTACAAGAAATTCAGGACCAGAAGAACGACTGTAATTACACAGAGCCCTCATGTTCTGCGTTAAACAGTCCTAAATGCAAACTTGGCCAACAATCGCACTGAAGTATCTCCCGCATCACAATTTAGGGCTGTACCCAATAAAGGTGAATGACAACTACTTTAAAAGCTGCAGACATGAAGATGTTCTAATCTCTTGTGCTAGGGGTTGGGGAGGAAGGAAAGGCTGCATTTTCAAAGCTTAAAACTCCAAGCAGAGCTTTCAGATCAGCGAAGTTGACACACAGTGTGTAGAGAGCAAGCCAGATCCAGTGACAGACTGCAGGCTCCCACTACAGAAAGGTCACCCAATAAAGAAAATTATGAGCAATGTCTAAATTTATCTGAACAGTTCCTCCACCCCGGCCTGCTCAGCTAACAAAAGCTACTCTGCGTAAGCTGCAGGAGCGTGTGCAATCAAAGAGCTCCCATAGCTCTGGCAGCACACCCACCACGCTCTCGAGCAGCAGCCAGGCGATGCCAAGCTGTGTATGGCAGCCCCTACACGTGCCAGCTCTCCCCTCTTGGTTGTGACCCCTCTGTGGCCAAGCCCCTCTGCTGTGTGCCCAGCAGCCTGGAGGAGGCTGGCTGGTAGGAAGGAGCACTGGAATTCCCAGTGGACAAAGCACAGGCTAGCCCCACAGCACAGGTCTGGACAGGTCTGCTTCCAGCCAGGTCTTTGCCCCACACATCTCTGTTCCAGCTGCAGGCAGGTAGCCTGTGGCTCCCTGCTTCAGTGATCTGCTGCTGGGGCAGGCCTCTGTGGAAGAACACACCATTCACTGTATTTCTTTAGTACAGCAACCGATTCCCACTTTTCTTTGGTGCAAAGCACAGGTGGCTGCAGCAAGAACTGTTCTCAGAGGTTAATATGGAGAAGACCCCTCTCGGGAACCTGAGACGAAAACTGAGGCTGGAGTGACGAGAGAACTACCTGTGGAAGCCTAAAACTTTGCAGATCTGGGCTGCTCTTCCCTCGTGTTCCTTGCAATACTGCTCAAAAGTGGAGCACTGCACACCTCCAGACAAAGGTGGTTCATGATCCACCATTAACACAGTCACCTTCCCTGGTGGCTGAAGCCAGATATACTGTGGCAGCACAGGAGCTATGCTCAAACATGCTCAGTCAACATGGACAGCCAAGGTCTACCACTGGTGCTACCCATGCCATGGTGAACCTAAGAGTACCACTTTCTGTCAGCAGGATCACCATAGCATGCCTTGGTGATAGGCAGATGGATTTCAGCAGGGGAGTTTGTGCTGGGCCAGATGTGTGGCTCCAGACTGGGCTTGTGAGACTACAGAGCCAGCACCTGCCACTGCTGCTGCAGGAAGGTGATCCGATCCCTGCTCCTCAGTTGCACGATGGTGAGCAGCCTCCACACAATGAATGGGATGAGGAAACTCATCTAGGCTAAAAATACCCAGTTTTGACTGTTTAATTTTAACCTAGGTCACTTCCCCAGTGCTGTTTCCCCTGAAGCCACAAAAATGTGGCTGTGTCAGCAAGAAGGATGGAGTGGCAGAGGAGCAACCTCTGCTTTCCATGGGGCTGCTGAGCAACCCTGAACTGTCAGAGCCACAGATGGCCACAGCCACTCCTGCATGATGTTTCTCAGTGGTGCCCATCAGGACCCAAAGCTCCTCTACCCTCCCAAAATGCCCAACAGCCTCCAGATGCTCCTCAGTCTCCTCACAATGAACTCACTTCACATATCACATCACAAACACAAAGTTCACACTATCAGGTTTCACCCAGCGCTCAGCCTCCCCATCTGAAAGGCTCAGCTCGACAGTCAACGAGCACCAAAGTGACCACAAACGGGAAATACCATCAAGCACATGTATGCAGCTTCAACCCAGCTCTCCAACCAGCACACAGGAACTGCTCTGCATCAGGGAAGGTCAAGCTGTTCTCCTATGCAGTCATGAAGCCCTGCAGATCTGTACCTACCAAGGGCTGTAAAGAAATCAATGATTTGAGATTTTCTTCCCTCCACCCCCATCCAAGGGAAAAGGCATTCCGTTCTCCAGCTATGCAAATTTGTTTTCTTTTGCACAGTGGGTAAATACTAAGCAACAGTTTGAGAGAGATGCCAGAGACTCAGAGCCAGCTATGGATGGCTGGAAAACCAAACCCCGTGAACAAAGCCCTGTGCCACACTTCCACTGGGGTCAGTTAAATTAGAGCAGGACAAAACTGGGCAGCAAATCTGTTTTGGCAGGCAGTTCCTCCCCATGTGTTAAACAGAACTAGCATTCACCAGATACTGAAAGCAATCATCAAAATGTTTTATAGTTAAATTGTTTGTTGTTTCTTTTAGTTAGCAAAAATGATGAGAAACAGCATCTTCCAATTGGAGGAGCTCATTCCCTCACATCATGTTCCTATCAGAAATGGGAGAACCCGAGTGTGACTCCAGCTTCTTCTCAAGTCCAAATGAATTAGTCAAAGCTTATGGAACAGTTTATTCTCTTGACACCTACAGAAGATCATGAGCTGCTTCATTGCAACATGCTTGTTTCAGATACTGACCAGGTATTCCCCCACTGCAGCAGTCTGGTGCTCAAAAATTTCAGCAGCAAATTCCTAATTCAAGTTACTTCAACAGGATCTGGCAGCTTTACACCTTCATTTTAAAACGTGGTTGCTTCAAGGAAATGGGTTTAAAATAAGAAATCACAATATTAAATATATAAATAAAAGATGCATTGAAGTCCACTACCTGTCACCACCTTGATCTAAATACCATTGTTCAGTGGCAGCTGCCCAAGAGGAGATTTGCACAGGTTTTTGCCCACAAAACCAAACTGCATCTGGAGCTGGATCTCTTTTACATCCCTCTTTACAGTTGGATGCTGCCAAGTCCAAGCACCTTGTCAAGGGAGGACTCCTGGACATGGGACAGGCCCTACCTCAAGTGCTGATCTGTGTGCAGTGCTGCCAAGGCACTTTCCACACTGGGAACACCAGAGACAGCTGATGGACCTCTGTGAAGAGCGGACTTTGACATACAATACAGGACAATAGTGTCACGAGCAGTCACTCCTATATGTGACCTAGTTCTACATGGTATGGTGACATATAAAGTGCCTCTCACCTGATGGCCCAGGAAAGCCCTGCAGGGAGCCACGTGTGGCTATGGGGAGGCAGAAGGGAGCAACATAGCTCAAGTCACACAACAAGTCGCTGGCAAAGGATTTGGAAACAAGCCCCGCCCTGTCCAACTCCCAGGCTGGTGCTGAAGCCACCAGGCACATCTGGCTCCAAGGCAGCAGATACGGGCAAATCCATAGTACATTGCATCAGCTCCACTCCTGGTTTAGAGAAAATGATGCAAAACCAGTTCTGTCTGAGTGTCCACACTCACTCCTCCTGGTCACGGAATCCCTGAAGGCCTGACTGTCCTGTGCTGTCCCTTGGGAAAACCATCACCAAAATAGTAAAATACAGGAAATATCCTCCTGCCTCCAAGTTCAGCATCATGGGAATGACCCCAGAACTGTGGCTGAAGGGAAGAGAAATTTCACATGAATAAACATTCCGTAACACTTATTCCCTAAAAGACTTGAAACCAAGAGGAAAAAGATATACACCTCCCTGCACATCTCAGACCCTTGTCTCCGCCCTGCACTTGCCTTCACAAGAGGGCCACAGAATGATCACAGAAGAAAATGCAGAAGGAAATAACTTCCTCTCCTTCAGCAACACACTCAAAGCACATCACTTATCTAGAAATGACATCTGAGGAAAGGAACATGCCACAGATGAGTAAGAGGCAGAAGCAGAGCACTACAAATTGATCCAGGAACAGTCTGGCTGCCAGGCAAGTGTGCCAACGCAAAGTGAGGCGACTCTGCTCTACAGTGAAAAGGGAACTTCTGGGGCCTGCAGGTTGATCGGGGGGAGCAACCCCACTCTGGTCACACCAAATCAGGGTTTCAAGTTGTGTTTAAACCTGCACACTGCCACCTCCGCATTTACTCCAACACAGGGACACATGCACATGCCTCCCCATCCAGCAAGAGGAGTGCTTTGGTATGAGCTTGTGATGAGCGCGCAATTTTGACACACACTGTTAATCTCCATACATGCAGTACTTCCCAGTGGATGCAGCTGCGATACTATAGCTGTCACCCAGGAGCTCTCTCTTCCCAGTTCAGTGCCTGTGCTCTGGAGAACTAGTTGCATTAAACAATCAGGCTGAAGAAGAAGAAAAAGCCTGTGAGCAGCTCAGCTATCCTGCAGGGCAGCGCAGTCTGCGAGGTTATCTTATGAAGCAAGCAGATAAACGATCCCTAAAACAAACAAAAACCCCAACTGCGTGCAACGAGTCCACGGAGAGAGGAAAGCTGAGGAAACGGCCTCTGTCAAAGTACTGCACACAAAAGGTGCGGGCACTGAAAGCTGCTGGAGAAAAAGGTGACACAGAAAAAGGCACCTGCCTAGGGTGTCCCTTCCAGGAGCTGTGCTCTCTGAGGCACCAGGGCTGGCTCCACCCAGAGATAACAGCACCGGGCTTTGCTTCTCTAGGCTTTCTCTCCATACTGAAGTGCCCAGCATTCCTCATGCCAGCAGGCAGTGCAGTGAGCCCATGGGTACCTTGGCTGCAGATAAGGACATTTATACAAAGGGATGCTAACCGTTCTGTGATTCTATGCTCTTCTGGGCTAAGCTGTGCTCAGATGAGCACCTTTACAGCCCCACTGCAACACTCACAGCAAAATAGTCACTAGCTCCACAGGTACAGAGGTGTCCTGGGTGCAGGCATAAACGAGTCCCCTCAAAGCACTTCCCTGAGGCCAGGACACTATCAGGCTGGCACCAGGGGCCATGGCTGACCCATAGGTCTGCATCTCTCACCTACATCTCAGGAAAGCAAAGGACAGCAGGGTAGAATCTGCTCCCCACCCCCAAAGCAACAGGCTGAGGCCACAACTCCACACACAGGCTTCCTGTTCCTCAGCTCCCCACACACATTCTGTACCAGTGCTGGCACCATGCTGGGCCCGTTCTGATGAAGGCTGCTTTACCCAAAGCAAACATTCCTGCCAATCCATCTTCCCTGCCTTCCCAACTCCCTCCTTCCCCAGCTCCCCCCTTCACAGCTCTGCTCCCTCAGCCCTCCTAACACTGCAATCTTCAGCTCCCTCCTCCTGCCCTAGCACTAACCACCCCACCAAGCCCTGCTCTCCCCTCCAACTCTGCCCATCCCACATTGCTCCCTCAGCCCCCAGGCCTCCCCCCAGCCCAAGATCTGATCAACTCCCTGCCCCCCCCTTTAGCGACCTTCACCCAGGCCACCTTCTTCCAGGACGTGGCCCGTCCGGGCCGGCTCTACACGCTGCACAACTACCCGCTGCTCGCCGAGCTGGAAACCGCTCCGCCGGCACTGATCCTGCGCGGGCGAACGGAGCTGCTGCAGCGCGCGACCGTCGCCATCGTCGGCGCGCGCAATGCTTCGGCCGCGGCCTGCCGTTTCGCCCGGCAGATC
>JAOEHY010004544.1:0-28487 GCA_025447955.1 Psilopsiagon aurifrons | reverse complement strand
GTCCTGTCTCTGCTTCCTCCCGGCTTCCCCTCCTCCCTGGCAGAGCATGAGGCTCAGAAAGTCCTTGATCAGAGTAAACATTACTGAGCAGCGGCTGAAAACAACAGGTGTTATCAGCACTGTTCCCAGGCCGAAAGTCAAAACCAACAGCACTGCACCAGCTACTAAGGAGGAGAAAGATGACTGCTACTGCTGAGCCCAGGACAGTAAGTTGGAGTGGCAGCTTGCCAGCTGGTGCCTGGAGTATTGATCAGATTATTGTGATGCACTGAAAGCAGACAGGCTTCAGTATTTCCCTGGAAGCTCTATTTTCAGCATGATGTAATATTTGAGTAGAACTGAAATTCTGGGATTGCAGCCTTGAAGTCACTGGGGTGGCTTTGGGGGTGAAGATTTCTCACCCTGTACGTTGATTTTACTACATAGAGGGTTTGCTTGGCTGCTATATGAAAGGACCAAATTTCTGAAGAGAATTTGGTGCTCAGCAGCGGGTGGGTATTAAGAGGCTTGGAGATGTAGGAGGGTGGAGGTGGAATCACGTCCTTTGAATCAGAGCTGTTTTGATGTGCTGGAAAGGAATTGGCAGCTAAAAGCAAAAGGGTGGAAAAAAAAAATACCAAACATTGAACTACTCTATGATTTTGAGTAGAGAGGCAAGACTTCTGCAGGAGATGTTTAAAAATTTACACTGACTTGAGTGGGGTGAAAATCAAAGTGTAGGTAAAGATGTGGTGGGGTCAGCTCACATGCTGCACATGCACATGGCACCTTTGCAGCGGTGTGTTGCCAAACAGTGATACCTTGGAAATTAAGAGTCTTTATTCAGTGAGCTCCATTCAAAGGTGTGGATTTAGTGACCTGTGTGATAACTCTGAGAGTAAAGACATAGTGATTTGTCGCTGTTCTGATCTCTCTTGAACTCTGACCGCTTGTGTCTATTGCTGTGAAGTGGCTGCTTCTGCATTTATGAGCAAGGTTGAAACTATAGGCCTGCTTTGCTTCCTCCAAAAGGCAAGTGATAGTTCTTACTGAAGATGGCAAGGGCAGGATTTCTGAATGTGCTTGGCCTAAATTTACTATAAGGAACTGAAAAGTGTAGGTGATAACTGTTTGAAGGGAAAGCATGTATTTATTGCACAAGTAGCAAAAGATTTACAGACGGTTTGGTTTATAGATAAATACTGTTTGCCTGTATTTCTGTAGTCATAATCAGTTAGCAAATTGGATTTAAAAGCCTGAACTTTGCTATAGTCTGGAGACCTTTTTAGATTTATTTTTTTTCTATCCCATCTGCTGATTTCTTCACTCATGGCTGAGATGTTACGTGGCGCAAAAAGAGCCAAGAGAAGTGACGCATCTTGGTATCCCATGGTAACTCTCCCTTTCCTTAGTCTTTTAACTCATTTGCTTTGCTACCAGATAGGATAACCTAACAGTGGGATTATATTTGCTTTGCTCATACGCAGGTGAAGGTTAGATTGCAGTGTTTCCAGTCTCTAAAATTATTTGCATGTGGTAGTATAAACTACCCTTTAAAATAACTGAAAACATAAACCACAAACAAACAGCTACACTCTGATACAAAACTGACACCCCCACTGCACTCAGAAAACTTGAAACTCCTTACCCTAACTTATCAACATGCAGGAAGCATTGGTTGGGGCTTTTACTCTTTCTTTGCCATTCAGAATATTGAAGCTCATCTGGGAAGTTTTTGCAAACTATATGTAGATACCCTACAAGCATCTGTTAGAGGTAAAATTCTCACCAAAGCTAAATTTGCCTTTCAGGTCTTATATATATATACATACATACAGGCTTTGCTGCTGGAAACTTGTTAGGTGATGAAACTTATTTCCTTCTCTCCTCTTCCCTCCCTTCCATCAGCTGTTTTTTTTTAACCTCTGATTGTTGTACACAGTTACTGGATGCATCTTAATTAGAAATATCTGACATATCTCCCAAGAAAAGCTCTTGTTTTTGCATTGAGATATGCTGATATTATTTAGATTTCTGATTATTAGAAAAAAAAAAGTCACTTAAACCCATTTTCTATGCCTAAATATGCACTGCTGACTTTATTGTATTAAAAGAGTAGTGGTATGATGTGGTCAACCTGAAACTCAAGGCTCCTCACCTGATTTAAACAGTGAGTATAGTCTTTGCAGCTGTACATGAGAGACCTTGAATTTCTTGCACTGTTTCCAAACTCTTCTGAGTACATCTCCTAAGTGCCTTAAAGCACAGCTAGTGCAAATCCTGCTAAAGCGATGTAAGTCTGGCTAAACTTTGCCCTGTGGATTTTATTTTTGCTTTAGGGTAGGCAACAGGTTTCAGAAACCAAATTTATTCTTGGGTGGGGGGAGGAAGGTGGTTTTGCTTGCATGTAGTTCACATGTGCTGGAGAGGAGACCGTGCTGAAGTTCTGCAATGTGGCAGGGTTTCCATTTGCTGTTGCCACAGCTACAAGTGAGCTTATGACATTTCAGTTCCCTCAGTGGAGGGACGGAGCAGGAGTTTTCAGAGTTAAGGTACCAGTGCACAGAGATGACTCACTTTGGTGTGTCCAATGGATTTGGAATCAGTTTTTGAATGAAAGAGGATGTGACTGTGGTGTTTGTGTGGGGGACAGGCATGGAGATGTTATCTTGACCAATTTTTGGCTTCCTGGATTTGGGGCAATTGGTCTGCTTGATGTTTGCTCTTGAGAAACTACTAAACTGTCAGCTTATATACAACATACCTAAAGGCACTTTGATATTTGGAAGTATTGCAAGGCTTCTCCAGTATGCATGGACTCTGTCTTCTGTAGCTGTGCCCAGCAGCATATGTATCTCTGCTCTGAGCAAGTATTTAGTATAAAGCACTGTTCTTATTGTAATGGGACTGAATTGCCTTCTGTTTAATTTTTAGTTACGTGCAGTCCGTGGTGCTAGCATGAGCTGCGGGTTTGCATCAGAGTGCTACATGGTTAAATCCAAACAATAGGCTGCTTGTGGCAACTGAAAGCGGTGTGTGGGGGAAAAATCCGTCTTCTGTGATTGCACGAAAAAGCAAGCCTGTTTACAGCAGGAATCAGCAAGAGTTTATTAAGTCATGCTTTACTTTTCCCCCCCCTGCATTTTCTGCATAGATTATGATGATTTAAGCATAAATTGCTTAGGCAGAAAAAGCACTTGGCGTGCCTTTTGGTTACTGATTACAGTAGCTTTGACTTAGTGGTATGAAGAAATGCTGTACATTTCTGAGGATGACTGTGTATGTGAGAACTGTTTGAGAGTACATTTGTGCATGTCTGTGAGGGTGTCTCCTGAGCAAACGCCTACATTTATGAAAGACTTATAATAAAAAAGGTAGAATTAAGGATTCATTCAATAGAACCTGCTGTTGGTAGCTTTTTAGCCTTGTCAGTACCAAAAAATAATCTAATGCTTTTTGGTTTGGTTTTTGTTCTCTGAGTTGGATAATACAGTTGACCTTGCAAAATGCTAGTTGGAAGCAGAGAGAGTACCTTCATGCATACCCTGCAGACTTGCAGGGGGAATTTAGCTTTTATTTTACAAGGAAATGCTTGTTCACATAGCAGATAGAACAAAAGAAGTAGCAGCTACTGTAACAGGCAGCATATCTGGCTTAATTTGAAGAGTCTGACTTCAGAAAGTATAGAAAGACATATCATTCAGATTACAGTAAGTGGTGAGCTTGTAGGGTCAAGAGGGAAGCTAAATTAAGGACTTGTTACTTGCACTAATAATAGTTTGGAAGGAGAGAAGTCTGTAGGCTATAGTACAGCCAGAGTGCCAGAGTTAAGAGACTCAGAAATGCTGCTCTCACTGCTTTTTTTGGACATGGTCAGAGTTATTGGGGAAAGCCTTTCCTGGCAACAGCAGGGTACTATTGGCAAGTGAAGTCTATCCTTGCAGGCAGCTGATTGCCCCAGAGACTGGATTTTTTTTGTTTTCTTTTTCTTTTCTTTCCTGTTGGCCTCCTAACTATCCAGAACACACCACTGTGTGTCCAGGTTGCACCTAAGAAGTTACCTTTATGGAAAAAAAATAAGAACACATCTGCTGTCCAGAAGACCTGCATCTGTGCTTCTACCTCGAGATCTTGGAATAGTTCTAGCCTATGGCATGACCTCATGTACCATCATGATGAGCACCTGCAGGTAATATCAGCTGCACAAGTCTGTTCTGGTGCTTCTGATACGAATATTGGGCACTCTGGCCTGCACAAGGTAGGCTTGAGCAGTTACCTCTGTTAAGGTTCTTATGGTTTGTTCTGCTGGTAGAAGTGGAAGGAGCGGGCCTGGAGAGGAAAATGATTGTTTAACCATAATAGTGTGTCTAGTTTTGATGCATGAAGATGCAATTAAAGCTTGAGGGGAAGTTTGGGTTTTGGTTTTTTTGAACCCTTCAGGAGAGGCTAGATGAGTGAAACAGCTTTGCAGGGACTGATGGATCCCTTATAGCCTGAAGAAAGGCTTATACAGCATACAATGGTGTAGGGTACTCCTCTGTATTCCTAGAATCCCTTTTAACACAGAAAAGCAAAGAAATAGGGATTTCTGTGCCCCAGTATGGATTATAATACTGGTGAAATATTTGTGTTGGAAACTGTTATTTCACATAGGATTCCATGTCTGCTTCCTTTCTAAGAGGTTTGTTTTCTTGCACAGCCTGGTCTGAGGCTATGGTGTAATTTAATGCTGCCAAGCATTAACAGGAAGTTAAACAGTGAATAAAAACAAAAAAAAAGGAAAAATAAAAAATATTCCTGAATCTCAAAATTACTTTTGAAATAGGATAGGTAGGAGAGAATCCCTGCATGGATTATATGGTCTCTTGGGTTTTGGTCTTATTTTTTTGTTGGCTTAAAATTAGAATGGCAATGGCCAATAACATTTGACAATGGATTTTCTGCAGTCAGCCTTCATTTAGCACTGTAAGCCCTGGAAGGCTGTGGTCTGTCTTTGAGTGCTGGAGACAAACCAAGTAAGCACAGCTCTTCAGTGTGGCACTGGGGAGTCCAGCAGAACTAGTTGGGTTTTGCTCTTTTTTTACCGTTTTATTTTAGAGATGCATAATGGCTCTGAAACTTGAATTTTCCTTTACTCAGGAAGAATTTTCCTTTACTCTTAACAGGAAGAACAACTAAGCAGTGCAGTGAGTCAGAGGTGAACATCTTGATATTGCAAGAAATTAATAAATAATGTAGGTCTTTTCTGCCAAAATCGTCTTGAGTTTATAACATCATTGATCACAGAAAGTCTTTCTTGCCAGGAGGAAGAGCTACTGTGTCCGTCTTAGTCATGCCGTCCTGTTTCACAGCGTATTTAAGGAAGTAATGCAGTTATTTTTGTCACCAGGTGAACGATCCAAAACCATAGCAAGGTTCCTGTTGGGTAAGCCTATAATGAAAAGGCTGTCTATGCTATGTTGGGTTTATGTTGTTCACCATTTGTGGTCTCTGTGTTGGTAATACAAATGTTCCTTGGGCATGAGTTTATGCTTTTCTGATTTAGGACCATTCAGAAGATACACCTGCAGGGCAGGCTGTAGTTGTTTGAGCTACATGCCTGCTTTTTTGGGGAGGATGGAGTCCTGGCTCCCTTACCCCCTATGCTTTGTTTTTGTGGTTGTGTTGTTTTCTTTTTTTTCTTTTTTTTTTTTTTTTTTCCTCAGATTCCCCTGAAACTTCAGCAAAACATTCATTATTGTGTGCTAGCAACAGCAGCACAGCCTGCTTTGATGGGTGGGCTTAACAAACCAATAACGTGCTGCACATTCTAGTATCTCAGTTTGTTTTGCACCAGCCACTGTGCTGGAACGCATTCTGCTGGTGTCTCACAACTTGAATGTGACTCTTGCAGAGGAGCCCCTCTATTGCTATGAGAGGTATGAAAGGCAGCTGACTTTGCGTGCAGGTTAATGTGTCTGGACCTAAGTGTGTCCTTTAATCAGTAAATAGCCCTGACACCTGCTGCATAGTATTCCCTGGAAATACTCTGAGCTCCTTTTTACCTAAATAGAATGCTGAGAATATAAAAAAGATGGGACAAGTGTAGATGCTCAGTGCTACTAGCCTTCAGGCAAGAAAATGTGCTGTTCATTAAAGTAGTTTATGGCAATATTAGATATAAATAGCAGTCCCTCTGAGGCTTGTCACTGTTGTCTGCAGCCTAAGTTGGATGGCTTCCTAGTGTTGGTGGCTGCTAATGGTGAGATGAAGCGGCAGATTGATTGACTTGGAGTAACCAAGGGTGGTTTGGTTATGAAGAGTCCATCTTCACTCTCTCAGGAGAGATAGAGTTTGGGGTTGCTACCACTCCAGCTCCTTTCATGAGAACCAAAATCTCCAATTTAATAAAACCTGAGTGACAATGTGTATTATAAAGACAGAGTTGCTAATGCTTTTGTAGCAGTGAGGAGATGGTTTAGGCTGTAATTAGCATCATCTCTTTTCCTTGCAAATCCAGAGAGGATTCTGTAGTTATTTCTGTGTTTAGTTGGTTCTGTGTTACTGGCTTTAATTCAGTAAGAGAGAGTAGCTTATACCACCCAAGAGAAAATGTACCATCTAAATGGGATTTTCTGTGTGCTAGGAGTGCTGCAAGTGTAAAGAAACTAACTCTTTAGCCTCATTAGGAAGAGTTACTTTTGTGTTTTTAGATGCTGGTCTAATTTCTGTGTTCACAGCTGTGGGATTTTTAAAGACAAAACTGTAAGTGAGGTGGGAATCTAAGCCCCTGTTAGGACCAGGAGATCAGTGCAGTGAATTTATGTTGTTTCAGGGCTGTCTCTTTGTGCATATCTTGCGTTACAGTAAAATCTGGCTTGGCAGCTACAAACTGAATAGTCCATAAAAACATTCCCTAGCTCCAGTATGAAACACAGAAGCATTGACCCTACCAGAAAACGTACCTTTGACCTAGCTGCAGAGCTAGCCCAGCTTGGAGCAGAGGCCGGTCTAGCCAGCCTCCTAAAGTCCCTTGTGACCTGCCGTGTTCTGTGGATCTCAGCAATAGACTTGATGACACAAGGTGAGAGTTGAAAAATACCCATGGCAAGAAGCCAGGATTGTGAATGCCCTTTAAATCCCTATGAAACAGATGCACGCACCAGGTCACTTTAAAATTGCAGTGTTGTTGTTTTTTGCTGGGTGAAGAGACCACAAATGCTTTGGCCACAGATGTGACAGCTGTCATGGTAGGTCTCAGCTGTGCCCTCATTCTCAGCCTGCTCAGCCCTCCAGCATGCTCACTATTTGAAAAGAGAGGTAAAAGAGGAGGAAGTGTGCTAAATTGAGAACCAGTCAAGACAAATGTTGGAAAGCGGTTGGACAGAAACATGTTTTATCTTCAGCTTTTGGACAAAAACCTAAATTCCACAAGGAGACTTCTTGTTCTTGAACTTCTTTTTGGGGTGAAAGCTTGGTAGATAGCATTCGTTTTGCACTTCCCTCCATCAGTGATAACTTCCAATGGCCTCTTTTTGCCACACCACCTGCAGCTGTGGGAACAGGGTATGTTGGAGACTTAAAGAAATTGCAATTTTAATGTATCTCTTGGCCTTAAAATCAAAATCTCTAGGACTTCTGTTCTCTTACACCAACAATAAGTAGATATCTGCCAAGTCAAGGAAGATTTTAGCCAGCAAACCTAGAGTGTCTGGCTTCTTGCTTTGTTGCAAAAGAGGAGAGTCATCCTCTGTTTTTTAGAGGTGATACAGAGCATTTGCAGAGCTGAGGTGTTGTTTTAAAGCCAGACTTGAAGGAGATGAAGACTGTAAGAGAGTTTCAGTTGAATAGTCTCAGCAATCTCAGCCTTTCCTCATAGTCCCTTAGTCATTTTAGTGTCCCTTTGCCAAACTCTCTCCAGTATGTCCATGGCTGTTTTGCACTGAGGAGTGCAGAACTGGACTCAGAACTTCAGGTGTGTTTCACCAGTGCTGAGCAGAGGGAAAAGATTGCCTCACTTGAACTGCAGGCAACGCTCCTCTTAATGCAGCCCAGGATGCTGGTGGCCTTCTTTGCTGTGAGGGTGCATTTGTAGCTCATGGTACCTTGCTGTCATCCAGAGCCACAGGTCCTTCTTTGCAAAGCTGCTTTACAGTCTGTCAGCCTCTAACCTGTACTGGTGCTTGGGGTCATTCTTCCAAAGGTGAAGGACTTTGCCTTTCTTTTATTTGAACACCATGAGTTTCCTGTCTGCCCTTTACCACAGCCTGTCGAAGTTCATCCAAGTGGCAGTGTGTCTGTCTGGTGTACTGGCTGCTCCTCACAGTTTTGTCATTGGCAAACTCACTGAGAGTACACTCTGCAAGTCATCCAGGTCATTAATGAAGAGGTTAAACAATATTGGCTCTCTTGTCAAGCTTTTGTTATGCCACTGGTGTCTTGCCTTCAACTGGACTTCGTGCCACTGATCACAGCCCTCTGAGCCTGGCCATTCAGCCAGTTTTCAGTCCACCTCAGTGTCCAGTTGTCTAGTCTATACTTTTCCAGCTTGTCTGAGAATGTTGTAAGAGCTGGTGTTGCAAGTCTTGCTGAAGTCAAGGCAGGCAACATCGTCTGCACTCCTCTCATCCACCAAGCCAGTTGTTTCATTGTAAGAGGAGGTCAGTCTGATCAAGAGTGATTTCTCTGCTCCTTCCTCTTCATAAATCCGTGCTGACTATTCCTGAACACCCTCTTGTCCTTCAAGTGCCTGGAACTGTTTTTCAGCATTAGCTGCTCTTTCCCAGGGACTGAGTGAGGCTGACTGACCTGTCGTTCCTCAGATCCATTTCCTTGCCCTTCTTGACAGCAGGAGTGACATTTGCTTTCCTCCAGTCATCTGAAACATCTCCCAGTTGCCATTGACTATTCAAAGATAATCAAGTGTGCCCTCTCAGTGGCATCAGCCAGGTCCCTTAGCACTCGTGGGTCTATCCCATTGGGTCCCATGGAATGATGTATGTCCAGTCTACTGTTCCCTAACTTGTTCCTCTTCTACTAAGGGTAAGTAGAAGGGTAAGTAAGAGTTCCTTGCTCTGGACTTTGCCTTTGGTCTCAGGGGCCTGCAATTCCTGAAAGTCAGTCTTATAGTCACCCTTTGCATCCCTTGCCAGATTCAACTCCAGATGGGCTTTGGCTCTCTTAACCCCATCCCTGCATGGTCAGTGTTCTCAGATTCCTCCTGGGTCACCTGCCCCTGCTGCTGCACTTTGTTTGCACTTGGGTTTGATCAGGAGCTCCTTATTCCTCCGTGTAGGCCTCCTCAGCTTGATTACCTGCTTGTTGGGATGGATTCTTCTTCAGCTTGGAGGAGATGATCCATTAATATCAACCAGCTCTTCTGGACTCCTCTGCAAGGCTGTATCCCATGTGATTCTTCAAGCACATCCCTGAAGGTGCCAAAGTATGCTCTCCTGAAGTCCAGGGCTGTGATACAGTTTTTTTTCCCCAGCTGCTTCCTCTCTGGGTCCTGAACTCCACCATCTCATGGTCACTGCCATGACCTTCACATCTTTGACCAGTTCTTGTTTGTTTGTTTCTTAGTATGAGGTCCAGCAGAGCACCTCACCTGGTTGGCTCCCTAAACCATTTGTTATGAAAATGTCTTTGTCACCAGTGCACTCCAAAAACCTGTCTGATTACTTCTGCCATGCTGTGTTGTTCCTTCAGCAGATATCAAAGGTGACTTTCCTGAACTTTAGTTGGACATGCAAAAATGTGTGTGAGCTGTCAGGATGGCAGTCTTTGCCAAGCAGAAATAGCATGTCTTGTGGCAAAAGCCAGGAATATGTGAGAAACTTCCTATACTTGGATGGATGCAATATTTTCGTTGGATCATTCAACCTGGCTTTAGTGTCTGAGTCAACATTGTTCATGTGGCTTTAGAAAAATCAAGACTTTTGAGGCTTTCCCCTGCTTACATCTTTCATAATTTAACTGAGTATCTACAGAAGGGCTGTATTTTTTTTTCTCCTCCTCCTGCCCTGTGTCTATATATACCCCCTCTGATGTTGCAGGAGTGCTCCCTTTGGAAGAAATCTCTCCCTCTGAGCCAAAACCAAACACACAAGGTTGTGTTCCTTTCTTCTCCTCACAGTGAGAAGGGGGGAGGGGTCAAAAAGAGTAATAGAAAATTATCACCTAGGAAGGACAGGAAGCCTGTGAAGGAAAGAGACTATTTTCTGTTTGACCCTAGTGTCAAACAGCCACACCAAACTGTGAGTTTTAATTACAGTGTTGTGTTGGGGGCAGAGATGTTAAACACTGGGTCAATATTTTAGATAGGACCTGCGAAACAAGTTGATGAACACTTTAAGGTTTGAAGACAATGATTCTTTGATAATCCAGCAAGAGTGGATCTCATCAGTGCTTGCCTGCGCAGCATCAGCGCTCAGGAACTGCTTGTCGCCCCTCACACACATTTGAAAGGTGCTGCTGCAAAGCTAAAACTACATCGATTTGCATAGGTGATGCAGACAGGCTTTTTCTTCTCACCCTCCAAGTATTGTTACTGCGCTACATTCGTTATAGCAAAATTGAATTTCAACTCATCTTGGGCTTTCTAAGCCATTCAGAGCTCCGGCTTCTCAAAACCTTACCAAGACTTTCCATTTTTATTGTACTGTCCTGGGTTGAGCAGGACATCCCTCCTGGAGCAGGGAGAAGAAGTTAGGGGGAGTGAGCAAGCAGCTGCGTAGTTCTGGGTTGCTGGTTGGGCTTAAAACACAGCATATGCTCAATTTAAATCTAAAATAATGAATTTGGATGATAATTTTGTAAAGATGTAGATTGGATAATCTGTATTCTGCTTGTAAGATGGTGTGCAAAATGAGGCCCCTTTGGTTAAGTGCAAGTTTTTTGAGGTCTGAAGCTGCCTTTGCTACTTTTTGCTACTTGTGAGCTGCAAAAGACACAGAAAGTAACACTACTTCAAGGCTTGAGGTTTTTGAGAGGCAGTGTAGAGCTGAGCCTGTTTGAGCACTGTGTTTTTTGCAGATACGCCAATTACCAAGCAAATCTAACAGTTACTGCATAAATAAACAGGAAAGGGAGCGAGTCCACCTCTCTAGAAAGCTCAAGCATTTACCTTTACCCTTTTGTAGTCCCTGTTAGATATTTTAAACTCATTACAGAATGGCATTTTTGTGAATTATAACTGCAGGGGTGAACCCTCTGATGAATTTTTATGAAACACAACATTAAACAGTCAGTGGAAGGTGTGTGGAAATACTCTTCTGGGTTAGTTCTCTTTTGTGTGGATTGGGAAGAAACTAATTCCTTACTCTAGGAAATCACAGCAGGCAGCACAATAATATCCAAGTAACATCATCCTTTGGTAGTAGTTAAGAAAGGTCTTTAAAAAGAAACAAGCAGTTTCTTTGACTCAGGATTCTGAGAGCACAGGAAGGATGGTGGTGTCTACAATTAGATGCACACATCTACTCCGCCCATCTTGCGAAGAGTCAGCTCCAGTTCTTTCTGAGTTTGTATAATCCTCTGGGAATAACCAAGAGGCAGCAGGGTATCGTTTATGATTTGGTCATACAGTGACTTGCAGGATCAGTACTAATTAGGGTCAGTGCTGTGTTGGTCTCCTTTGTAGGTTTTGAAAAGATGTATGTAGCCTTTCTGTTATGACTGGTCTAAAGTGAAGAAATGCAAGTGTGAACACAGTAAATGCCAGCCAAAATATATTTTATGAATGCCAGGGAGAAGGTGTTTGGCCATGGCTTGATTTAGCAGTTGCTGCTCTGTGTATGCTGCAGCACAGTTTATTTACAATGTAAATATACTTCTCGGGATTTTTAGTATTGAGAGAACTCCTAATAGTTTCTCTAGTAAGGCTGTATGTAGGCTGTGGGCATATCCTTGGTCATTAAAGCTAACCATATCAATATAAAGTGAATTGACATGAAATCTGCTACTTACTTGCAAATCAAATCTCTCTGTTTATTCTTCTAAAGTACATAACTCCTGAAGAGATTGAGAAATCGATATGCATCCGGCCTTGTCTTATGTAGATGTATGCTGCACCTGAGCAAAACTCAAGATGTGCCAGAAAAGGGGCTTCAGCTTCTGCCTTGGGTGCACAATGCCTTCGGTGGTCAAGGATGCTGAGACTCAGCTTTGGTGGGTGCAGGATGAAATTCTTTCAAGTCCATGTTCAAGCTGGTGCTTGGTGTTGTAGTCAGACACAAATGAAGGTGCTTGTAGGAAAGTGTACACCTAAGAAGTGCCATAATTGCAGTTTCAGTAAATGCTGATTTTTTTGGGGCGGATATGCATACAAGCAAGCAGAGTTTTAATGGTCCTGGTGGAAAGTCCAGGCCATCATTTTTAATATTTACACAAAGCTGATGCTTGTACTTCCTTTAGGAATAAATTGAACTAGAGGAAATTGCTTTCCAGTCTGTGTGTTCATCAGAAGGAAAACCCATAAATGAATCAAAGGTCCCATCTTTAAACAAGCAGATGGAAATAGAAGGTAGTGCTGGTGTTTTGTAACAATTGCTAATATTTTCTTTGTTTTTACCTTGCCATATTTTGTGTTCTGTCCCTTTGCTTCTCCAAGTGATGCTTCCCACCAGAAGCATTACATGCTTGCCCTGTGGAACAGCATGGCCTTGTGAGCCTGGAGCACAAAACCTGTGCTAAGCAGGGAGCACTTTGTTCTTTATCCTTTCTTGTTTCTCATGTGCATCAAAGAGGTTAAGGTTATAAAAACAAGGTGTAAAGGGCCAGTGCCTGAAAATAGGGATTGGGAACATTTTTATCACAGTTGGATCATGTAAGTACAGTTAGATTTTTGAGTTAATTTGAAAACTGGCTTCTGCGTGTGTTGGCACTGCTGAATGTTCCCCTTTCTTGCAGGGAGGGGCCTAAGGAGATATATATAAACATACTTCCCAGTAAGTGCTTTGAGCCTCTAGTGATGAATGGCTCAGGCTTCCTGAGTATTATTTCTCCTTTACTGCTCTGAAGTAGTTCCTTTGAACCTAGGCAAACTTGTAGCTCTCACTGTGTCACAAGATGAGGATGTGTGTTGCAATGAAGGGATCACAGGGCTCACCCATGTGTAAATCAGTGATAACGCGCATTGCACTGACACAGGATGTTGGGAATACAACACCCTGTGGTCCTCACATATAGCTCCTTGTCACCTCTAGTGTTGTTCCCTTTGCCCTTGGGATGGAGAAAGTAGATATCTGAAGCCCTAATTTGCAATATTAATCCACATCATGCTTATTAATAAAGCATTGGGTAGGTGAATGTGTCTGAATCACTGCTGTTTAACCTGCGAGTACTCTCAGGTTTTTTTTGGAGGGGGGGCAGGGGTGTCAAATTCTTCGTAATTCTCTTTCACATAAACTTCTGAACAAATATAACCCTCCCCACTCCATGCGCATCCTGAACTAATTCTAGTTGGTTTGAACAATAAGCAAAACACCACTTGATTGCAAAACATACATTTTAGAATTAAAAGACAAATGAAAACAGATATTGCCTACTTAAAAATGGTAACTTTCCCGTTTGTATTACAGTGCCTATCAGTAACTATGAAAAATATTTTTGCCAATACACTTATTCCCTTGCAACCTTTACTAACCAGTGAATTTCCCTTTTCAGTATGGGTTTTTCATGCTGCAGAGTGAATGAAACCATTGCACAATTTTTAAGGAAATAAAAAATAGTGGGATTCAAACTAGTAAGTCCTGGTAGAATTTTAAAGTCTGGTGGGTTTTAAACCCAGGGAAAGAAAAGACAGTGTAACTTTCTTGATTGAAGCTGCAGTCTCGAGTTGTCATTTCCTATATATAAGACTTCAGCCTCCTCAACTATTTGGTTATCCCCTAAAGCACTGCTTATTGATTCTATTAGATCAGTCACTGGAGGCTGATCTAAACAGTTTCAGTTCTTCTTTCAGCTCTTCTGAAAAACCTAGCTGTTATTGCTAGTCTGGATTTTCCTTTTATGTAACTGGAGTTTTAATAACTGACTGGCTTTTGCAGCATCCCTCTAGCAGAGGTGAGAGTGGAAAAGAAGGAATTATTTGCTCTCATTAGCATCACTATTTACTCCTCTCTGATAAAATTGCACGGTTAACCCCAGATGGTCAGAGCCACTCCAAATCTATTGGTGCCTCTGGATGTAATTTTCAAAGGAAAGACTAGAGGAAGGGGTCGGGAGACAGCGTTATTGCCATTTTGCAGCACAAATGGGCAACCACTGTAACACTGATGTTACCATAGCAAATCTCAAAACTGCAATGTTTCACTGAGAATGTGCAGCTCCTGAATTATATCCTGAAGCTTTCCTGCAACAGCTTTAAGGTCCAAAATCACCTTATATAACTCTGACATTCCTGTGAGGAGCCTTGATTACAAGAACATTTGTTTGGTTTAAATCTTTTGTAGTCAGTGGAGATGAACAAGCTCTATCAGGGGATGCCTCGGGCAAGGGTAAAACCAGGCTTAAGTAATTGTTTTTAAAGCCTTTTCAATTAGGATGCTGCTACTAATGGGTAGGTGCAAAGGAGTCCTGAGGGACATAGTCTAGTGTGAGGGGCCCCTGCCCATGGCAGGGAAGTTGGAATGATCTTAAGGTCCTTTCCATCACAAACCATTCTATGATTCTGTGATGCTTAAAGGCCGTGTAGTGTTAGCCAGCTGACTTAGAAATTAAGCATGGAAGCATGGCTGTCTCCCAAAATACTCTGCAGATACACAGTTCCCATGAGATCATTCTATTAACTGTTTTCTAAATTCAAAAGAACATGCTTTTGTAGCAGCAACTGAACACCAGAGTAGATGACATGGAGCTTTCCCTTGTTGTAGCTGGGGACAACACAAAAGATGAAAGAGATGACAAAAAAATTCTTAAGAAGAAAAATTAAGAAGCAAGAAGGGAAATTTTTTTTAAGGTCTCAGGCAGACCCACTGTGTATAATGCAAATGTGAAGACAACAGAAAACACTGCCTCTGCTGCGGGACAGAACTGACAATACCAATATGAAAGAGAAGTTGTGTAGTTTTCCTCTCTAAAAGGACTGGTATCAGGCCTAATACCACAAGAAACATGCACTTCCCTCTATCAAAGGCAGAGCACTTACAAGTGTACACGTCACAGTGTGATCTAGTAACTTCCAGCCCCTAGGATCAGCCACAAACACACTGCTTCACTTCAGCCAAACTGGAGGATGAGCATTTTTTGGAAGCATAGCCAAGAATCCAGTCTATCTAGACATCATTCAGTAAATTTGTTATCATTCATACATTTATTTCTGTACATTTTCTTACCTTACATTCTGAACTGAGGAATTTAACGGTTCATCTGGAACATTACTGGTTGCAGGTGCCTGTTCCTCTGAGACGGGCTGCAGTGGCTGCATTACTTGAACTGTCCGAAAAAGCTGAGTTTGTTGCACTGGCTGCGAAGACTGCGTTGTCCTCGAAACTTCTGAAGTGGAGCTGGATGTCTGCTGCTGTGCAACTTCTACTTGCTCCTTCAGCTTTACAGGCTTTGAATTCCCTGGTTTTACTATGGTGGTTGATCCTCCCTTTGTTCCCACATTTGCAGATGCTCTAGATCTGCTCGACTGGTTTCTACTGGCCACAGCAGTTGGGAGCAGAGTTGAATCTGATGATTCAGTGCTAGGACTAGCATCTTCATCATCTATATAGATGAGATCTTTTGGCATTTCTTTAAATTGATATACTAGGCGCTGACCTTCCACTTTAGCCAGTATTCCTCTTTGGTAATAGTATCTGTTTAAAGCATACATGCATCAAAATTATACAGCGGCTGTTGCTAAACCCCAACAAACACCAACAGAATAGGCAACAAACCACCCAGAAAATAAGACCAGCAGTTACAATTAAATAATATTTTAATTATAAAGGTATGGCCAATTTAATTGTGCATTTTTTTTTCCTCAAACAATTTTTTTACTGGTATTTCTTATCACCTTTTAATTTCAACCTCAGATAACTCTGAGGAGAAAGAGAAGAACTACGTGACTTGGCACCTCTGACATCAACTCCTACTCCTTAAAAGTTGCATGACAGTTGCAATTCTCCTCTTGACTCATACATTCTTTCAGTTACCTGAATTCAAGTTTATCCACCAGTCAGCACAGACAGACATTTTAGCTACAACAAAGCAAAGGGAATAGGACAGGACAGCTCTACTTCAGTTTTGTTTACAAATTAACACGGCAATTTGAAATTGTACACACTGAGGTGAAGGGATAGAATACTAACTCTTTTCTGCCCTTACAAATTAGATGAGGCATTTAATGCATGCAAACACTAAGGCAACAAAAGCAGTCATTATTGAACATGCACATACCTGAGAGCTCTACCCATCGTTTCATAATTCATGTCAGGTTTGTTTTTGTGTTTTCCCCACAACCTGGACACAGCCTTGGAATCGACCAGTTTGAAAATGCCCTTCTCTCTTTGAGTCCATTTGATGTACTTAGGACATGTAGCTTTGTCTTGGAGCAGTGCTAGTAAAAACTCCCAGAGATAAATTGTACTTCCTAAAATGAAAACATTTCAGGAAAGGGAATTTAAAAAAAAAAAAGAGAAAAAAAGAAGCATTAGTTGACTATATTTAATTACGCATCACATTACATATTACATTACTATGTAAATAATCTAAAAAAACCAAAAAGCAGCTGATATATTTCCAAACAGACTGTCATACATCATCAAGATACCATCAGGACTAGGAAACAGTGATGAAAGGGCATGAGAAGGGATTCTTTTTATTATAAACTGGGTGCCCTAACACTCTAGCAGTGGTCTAACGTAGAGTCAGGTACCAGTCAACCTACACTCAGTCCTATTCCAATCACGAGTGTCAGACAGAATTAGTCACCTATGTTACATTTCCCTCCTGCTTAATCCAGAAGCAGCCACAAGTGCTTTACTTTAAATGGGAATGTGTTCAGGTTCATCCTCTGAAAATGCTGGAAATTAAGCCCTTGCTTAAATACTTTGTTCGCTGAGGTGTTATAATCTTTAAAAGGCTAAAGGAGAGCCTTAGTTTTAACTATTTGTTTTATACGGGGCAATCATACTGAGATTTCAGTTGGCTTGGGAGATTCTAATTGAACATAGGAGAACAATCAGCCATTGGAATAATCTCCCCAGGGAAGTGGTGGATTTCCCAATGTTGGGCACTGCTAAGGTTTTCCTGGACATGGTGCTGGCACATCTAGTCTAGGTCATGCTTTGCCTAGAAAGGTTGGACCAGATGATCTCCGATATCCCTTCCAAACTGCCACTCTATGATTCCATGACCAGTGGCATATGTTGAGGTTGGCAAACCTTCAAGAATAAGCTTCAAAAACAGATTATTGTCTTTTTTAAACCAGTGAGAGCTGGTAGCAAACATTCAAATTTCACTTTACAAACAAGCAGGCACAAACACTTATATATGGAAATGTATCGCATCTGCTCGGTGTTTACCACGTATAAAGAAACAGTCTTAAAATTACAGATTATGAATACTTAAAACTAGTACAAAATTTGCATATTCTTTTTTTTCTCCAGTTTAAGGAGTCTAAACTCATACAACTGATTAGACCCATTTTCCTGCCTTTTTAAAGGCTTTTGCTGTTTGATGTTCTTTTGGATGCTTGAAGCTGCGCATAAGCTTCTTAGTGAAATGCTGTTAGTCTGAGAAAGGAAGAAGAAACTTCTTGTATGAAAGTATCACCTCCCACAAGTAGCTGTGCACAAACACAGCAAGGACAGCGTGTGGAGACTTCTGAAGGTTCACAAAAAGGACGCCAGTGCATCAGAGGGGACAGAATCTCTTTTGTCAGCTTCAATTTACCGCGGTAGTTTTTTCAACTATAATAACCACCAGTCTGAACTCTTTTCAACCAGAGAGGTCTTACTCATTAAACCACCCATACCCCTGCATGATAATCTGTACTCTGCAAATCTTCAGTGAAGTCATCAGCATGGCAGTACAAAAAGTTAGCAATTACTTCAGCAGGTGGGAACTTGAAAAGCGAGCCCCGCTAGAGAAAACACACTGCCTTTGCAACATACATCTCCCAGCTCACATAAAACGGTCAGCCTGTTTGCCTTTGGATACCCTGAAGGCAAAGGTTAAGACTGTTTAGGCAAGACAATGTCAGCCAGGACTGAGAGCATTCCCAGCCACTTACCATCTAATCCAGGGTGCTTTTGTTGCAGTCTAGACTAAAAATGCTCAGCTACATCAAGGCAAGCTGAAAATCTGTCACTGCTTAGCCACCGAAAAACCACCATGAAGAGGACTGTCTGCAAAAAACCAGGTCTGCCTTACTCAGGCAGGATTTTTAACCTCCCCGAGTCGCAGCAGCAAAAGAAATACGTAGAAAACTCAGTTTTCTCCACGCCTCACATCAAATAATTCTATGGAGAGATTGGTACTTTGGCATATATGTTCCTTTTAGAGGAATATTGTGGATACGGAAAGACAGGCAACTTTCATGGCTTTCTAGCTGCTTCCCTGCCATGGCCGGTTATATTAATATCCCTTTTACTTTAATTCTGCGTTCCTCAAAATGCAAAGCAAGTGCCTTTGCTGTAGCTTTTCCGTAACAGTCAACAGTTTCAGGCAACATGCTTCTTTTTAATTCCTTCTGAATTAGCAGTTTTGTAACAATGGACAACTGTGGAAAATGGTGTATCCTCACTATCATGGACACAAACATCACACCCTTTTCTGCCTTTTAATTTTGTGGCCAGCTGCTTTAATATGCTCTATTATTTCATTTGAGCATTACTTGGAGGTTCCTCTGACACTTCTATTTCATTTTTACTTAAAAAATCCGGTTTTAATTAGAAACAATAAAAGAAAACTGAAATGTGTACTCAGAGTTGCATTAACCTGTTAGATATTTACTGCTTGCCAACAGGGTTTTGGTGTTTGTTTTTTTTTTTTTTTCTGTTATTGCTGAAAATCCCTCTGCAATAGGAATAAAAAAGCCCAAACTCATTTGTCAGTGTAGTGATTTTTCTGATTTCAGGAGAGTCTCATGTCTTATTCCACCACCTTCCTAGATTGACTGGGCTTCTGTCCTGGCATGTACTTCATGCATGCAAGCACATCAGTTCTCAGGTGTACATGCAGGCACTTGTGTTGACACAGGGGAGGCACATTTCCAGCTCCTGCCTCTCTAAGCACAGCATAACTCAGTGGGTGCCAGGGCCATCAGGCTGCCATTCAGATGCCTGAGACACAGGTGTGGGTGCTGGACCCCACAGCAAAGCAACCAAATTGTAGGCAAAACTGGCAGGCAGCACCAAACAGTTCAGTCTGGAGGAAATGATTTATTGTATCAGTTATGTGGTATTTATTTTCTTTCTTCCTTTAAAACACAGGAGGAATGAAAGAAGTATCAAACCCCCAAGTTTTCTGCCAAAGTCTTCAAGCTACATCGTAACTTTCCTCAAAATTCAGGCCTTGGTACTTCTTGCTGCCAACTGGCAGCCTTGATTAGCTCCTCATGCAGAATTAGACACACACAGATGGAAAACATTTCCAAAGATCATCTGTCAAAAGAACCACAGCCCAAGAAACACTAATACAATGCAAAGCATGCCCCGAGACTTCACTCAGAACGCAGCAGCCTCTGCAGGGGTTGAAGAGTTTCCAAGAATCCTGGCAAATAAATTGACAAATATGTTATTCTGCCTAGGAACTGGGAATTGCACCAGGAAATCTTGTGCACTCATTATTTACTTGCCTTAAGATGAGATGTTAACCATTCCTGTGCATGAGACCTGGTTTTACAGCCCAAGAGTGTGGTTGCTCAGAAACAATGTTCTTTCAAAAACTTCAGGGACGACCCTTCCAACTTACCCTTTCCATCTCTGTTTCTCTTTTTCACACAAATGTTTGGAGTTGTAGTAGGGGACTCAGGACGAGGTGGTCTCGACTTCTTCCCTGAAATAAACCATCAGTAAGTCAACTGCAGCTTAAAATCAAAAAAGGGAAATAAAAAGAACAAGGACCTAAAAAGGAAAGAGACCTGTTTCCCTAGTTCAGAGAGGATTCCATTTCTAGTAAGGTAAGAGCTCAATTCTATGCTGAACTTCTTCAGTTTCTACAGCAAGATCGCGCCCTGTATGCTCAGTGTACTTCTGGGAAAGATTATGCTCGCTTCTCCGAACTCCATATCCCTTGGAAATTTCTGTGGCTTTTTAAGTACTCCTAAGAACACTTAAAAATGGTGAGTTAAGAAGAATAAGCTGTTAACTATGAGCAAGAGTTTAAACAGGAAAAACTAGATAAAATACAGCGTACACTCTTGTTCACTCATTAACAAAATGGAATTTCGGGATAAAACAAGATTGTTTCATAGCTTGCAGGTGTCCACTGATAGCAGCAGCCTACACTGTCATGTGAACAAAACATTTTTCACCTCTTCTGAGAAATGTGTAGAAGACACCTTTCTCGATAGCGGCTACAGGTAAAGTCACTTGTTTGTTTGTTAAGACCAGCAGAACCAGTAACAGGCTCCAAAAAAAATGCCAGTTTTTAAAGTCATAAGCATGGTGCCTATCTTCGGTGAGGAAGACTGAAAGGAAGAAGCTAGTTACAACTGATGACAAGAATTCAAAGTATGCATTTAAAAATGTTAAAGAATCAACTACCTAAGACATAACTGGAGAAAAAAAATATAAGCCATGCCGAAGCATTTTTCAGTATAAAACCTTGAACCTATTCCTTCATTAGTTCTCATTCCCTGCAATGGCAGCTTTTACATGTAATGTAATTAATCAGGAACTTCCAGAGCTTTCTTATGATATAAAAATTTATCAGGTTTTGCAGGTTCTTATACACTGATTAAACCTAAATTATTCACGTACTGCCTTTGCTCTTTTGAGAAGCAGAATAGACCAAGCGGACACAGGACTCAGAGGCACATATTTCTAATCTAAATAGCATATTGTCAGAATTAAAGATCTAAAGAAAAATATTTTTTTTTTCTCTATTTAATGTATTTCCAGATAGCTGATGTTCCAAGGAGGCAAGACCAATAGGCCTGTGCAATCCTGTGCACTATGACGTTCCACTTTGGTTTTGGTTTTAGAGGCTATTTTAGTACCAAAATGATTCTGCTGCAGAGAGGCTTTTTTACTACGTCTGAAGAAACCGCTCAGCACCAGCCTGCACTGTCTGCTAATCTGACAGGATTCATGACTGAAGATGGGACACAAAGTCCAGTGACTGTCTTGGACAGCAATGTCTTCCTTGATTTCAATGAAGATGGGAGGGAGGCAATCCTACCACACTGTTCTTCTTTCATATATCACCACATGAAAGGATAAGAAACTAGTACATTTTTAGCAGCTTTGTTCCACTCCGCATTACTGATTGTGGAAATGTCTGGTTTCCCTACAATGTCTAGATTAAGTCACTCTTGTACAGATCAGCTTCTCCTGAACAATTAGTCCCTCAGGGTAACTTTGGTTAAGCACTTTTCTCCCCTCAGAGAGGTGTCTTTGGAAGACTCTTGGATACTCATCTTGTTTTCCCTCTTGCACAGGTGTAAATGCATGCTATTAAGGAGTGGAGAGTGTTATTTTGATGTCATTAATTACCTTGTGTCCAAATAAGACCAGGTCTTAAAAGAGAAGAAGTAGATAAGGGCTCAACTAGCTCACGACTAAGTATTGATCACATATACTTTATGCATTTCTGATTAGGGATAACCTAGGCTACTAACATGAATACTACTCCAGCAATTTGAGGCTTTCTTATTTCAGCCTACACTACTTCAGGACACCCTATTTGGACAATTCTGTACCAGAAACCCAGAGAAAATCAGAAATCATCGAAGAACATGAAACTTGTTTACAGAAGAGTATTGATGTTACTGCTCGGTATTTGGTCTAGAGGTACTTAAGATGATGGCTTTAAACTACACTGTCAGCTATAATCTCCAGGTACTGACATCAAAAACACAGCCAACAGAGACACACAAGATACAGTTTCCTTTGTTTAAAAGAAGATATTTTCTGATAGCACATTAAGCGTTAGCACACTTCCTCCTTTGGTTCAGCAGAGCATGACTTTGTTACCTTTCAAAGTACATCACTAAATTCCTTTTTAGGAGAGACTTTTACAAAGAGGAAGGATGAAGTATGCGCAACAGCCAAGCCTTAAGGTGGGACTACTGCAATTTTTACATAGCCAAATGAATTTAGAATTGGTATTTCCACTTTCCTATTTCCATGGTTGCCAATGTTTGTCAGGTTAGAAATTCATGCTACAACTTAATGTGATATGTAGAAAGTGAGATGCTCACCCTCATTAAGTATTTGATACCACGCCAGAAAAAGTTCAGTACATTTTCTTGCACTGTTTTCAGTGGGGTTCGTTAAAAAGAAAAGAAAAAAAAGCATATTTAAACCCCTAATGAACAGTGTATATCTAAATATAATATCTACATAACTTTCGTGACCACCTACTGCCAGGTGCCCTCCATAGCAAAAATGAGACTAAAGATATAAGCATAGCAATTTTCCAAGATTCTTCCTCGGACATCACTCTGTTTATCCTGTCTTTCTGCCCTGTAATTCAGCAGCTCAGTGCTCAGTGCTCAGACATTTATGAGTGCAAACATCACACTGAACACGGGTTTGGATGGCACAGATGGGTGGATATAGCTCTCCTGCTGCAGCAGTAAGGCCACAAGGAAAGGAAGTTAAATCATCCTGTCACTTCTAGAGAACATTTTCTTGGAGGAGCTTTACTTGGCAATGCCATTCTGGCTCACTTAGCTGGCAACACTCTTCACAGTGCAACCCTGTAAGTTTAGCTGATGGTTACATTATGCTAGAAGTCTATAAAATCATGAGTGGTATGGATAGGGCTAAATGACCATTGTCCTTTGCTGTGCCACAAAACTGATGCAAGGAAGGGAAAGAAACTGCACTTATGAAAATAAAATAAGAAGAAAATAAACAACCAACCAAAAGAACCTCACCCCCACACTGCACATCATCCTAAAGAGCACTACAAAATCAGTATCATTTTGCTGCAACTGTTGGCACACCAATGTCTTGCAAATCCCTGGACATTTTGAAGTAACACTTCAACATCACTCAGACCACACCATCTACCTCATGAAGTCTCAACTTTGCTGACTAGTTGCTACTGAAACACTAAGCTGATGCACCTCTTCTAGTATATTTTCTATCTGATGTAACTGTCAAAAAGAAACACACTCATTTGCTGCGAAGCAACTGGTTTTCTAACCTACAGCTAGGGAGGAGGAGGAAGTGGGAGAAAGCAGAAGCACAACATGAAGGAGGGTATGAAAGCATCAAGCCAAAGAGGTTAAATATGTGGCAGACAGCATCTCCTTGTTTAGTGGTGGACTTGGCAGTCCTGGGGTAAAGGTTGAACTTGATGATCTTAGAGGTCTTTTCCAACCTAGTTGATTCTGTGATTAAAAAGAAGAAGAAAAGAAAAACCCAAAAGAACAGTTTAAAGCCCTGTTACAGTGGCTATCTCACAGTACTGCTCACAGCACAGTAGCTTCCCCAGCAGCATTCTTGGGGCAGCTGCTGGTAAAGCTCTCCTCCACAGCAGTTTCAGTTCAGCTTTCTTAGGGGAATGGGAGATTTACCAACCCACACGCATCCTGCCAGACCTTGTGACACACAGGGGGCTCAGGGGCTTCCCCAAGATTTCCACAGGCCAACGTGCTCGTTCTCACAAACTAGAGACTCAAAATATTTAGAAGTAGCAGCAAAAGCAGCAGTAAAAATGCACTCTCACTCAGTAGGAGCATGGCTGGGCAGCAGAAGCCCCGTTCTGAAAGGCTTTCATTTCACAGGGGAACCTGTCAAGGTCTTTGTGCCCTGATTCAGTCCCAGGATTAGCTCCAGAAACATAACTCTCTTGATTTCTTCTTTTATTAAAAATATGTTGTAACCGCACCTCACATCTGCTGGCCCTGCATGACTTATCTACCCACAGACATCAGCTTCAGGACCTCTGGTGGGATCCATGCTGAAGCAGGGTAGGAAAATCCAAGCAGAAGGTCTGACTAGCATCACTTTGTTACCCCCTGGCGCAGTACCAACTCCAGTGGAGCATCACTCATGGATGCTGTGTAAATGTTATCTACCATAAACGGGAGTAATGCTTACTACAGCATACTTTAAGACCACCTAAAATTAAATCATTCATATTTAATAAAAGATAAAAACCCTCCCATTCACATCCCACATTCTTACTTGAAGCTAAATAAGAGCTAATTAAAATAGCTTTCATAGTAACAAAAGTTCTATAGCTTGTACTGCAATTCTGCTCTGAAGAAGAAACTACAAATAGGAACAAGCAGAGATTCATGTTTCCTGTGGGATAGGCCATCTTTGCTACCTCTCCAACATCATTAGTATCTAAGCACTAGCATCTGTGCTCACACTACCCAGTAAGAAGATGTTTCCTCTGTATTTCTAGCTGCGAAATTTCTACCTCAGTCATTTTGACACCCAGAATGGTTCCAGACACCCCCAGGGGAGGCAAGCATGCCACCCACTGCTCTCCTACTCCATATCGCTATCCTCCAGTAGCATCTTACCTTTTTTCTTCTTTGGTTGTTCAAGTTCTGGAGTCCCTGGTGATTCAGCGTAAGGGTCTGGGGCTTGGTGAACTGCCACCACGTCAGGGATCCCATCAAACGTGACTGACACGTGTGTAATAGGAGACACAATATCATCATCTTCAGTTGCATCAAACATAGTTGCTTAAGAGAAAAGAACAATAGGAATATTTTCACAGAGCCACAAGGACTTTTAAAGGTTATTTCTGCTTGTTTTGGCTTTTTTTTTTTTCATCTTTCTTTACCTGTTCAGCCCTGGCTAAGCAGTGAAATCATTATCTACAACACTGTATTTCTGTTAGCAAAACTATGCACACAAAGGCTACTTGGAAGCAAAATAATCTTAGCAATTCCATGTAACCATGGTTTACTCAATCCTTCTTTCTTTCACAACTAAGCAAGGCAAATACAGATTAGATTTGCTTTCATAAAAAACTTACTTATTCTTTTGTCATCCAACATAGGACCAGGGGAATCCATATTGAGAAGTGCTTCAGCAGCCTCGATTGTTTCCATTGTCTCATCTCCATTATGACAAGATGCTTCAACTAAAAGCAAGAGAGAAAAATTAACTCTTACCAAGCTACAAACTGGACTTAAAGCTTAACATGGTATTTATTCCTATTTCATTCCTAGGGAAAAATAAGTGGCAAACATGATCTTCAACTAGCTGAGCAGTAACAGGTTAGCTGGGGAGAAAATGCACACTGCAAGAATTTCATTATTTAATACACTACATTTTTTAGATTGGGCAAATTAAAAAATAAAACCAAAACCAACACAAACCCTTTGTTTCTGCCTCATCTTTCTACCTCCTCTCCTTTCCTGATCAAGCACATGCAGTAAAACACAATGCACATGAACCCTAAGAAACATCACTAACACAAATAATACTCCATACAGTATCCTTTAAAAAAACCCCAATATTGCTGATTTCTTCTTATGGTGGTCCAAAGGAAGTGAATTCCATAATTAAGAGATGCTCACCAAAAATATCCTGTCCTTTGGCCTGGAGGACAGAGCAAAAATATTCCACTATTTTTATTAGAGAGCATACGATCTGAATGTGTAACTGTTTCCTAAACCATTCAAATCCACGGGTATTACAGGTAGGGCTAACAGTGCAGGCTCCAGGATCACATTGGAAAGCAGACATAAACCATGAAGAGCAATACCGAGGGCTGGCAAACTGTTCAAAAAGACTGACTACTGGACAATACCCCTCAATTTTAGGATGGTGTCCTTTAGACAAATCCAAAGCTCTTGATTTATAATTAAGAGCTTTATAATCCAAAGCTCTTAATTTATAATTAAGGTCATCTGAAGCTACACACCAAAAACACTCAATAAAATATCATTTTGCAAAATAACAGCTGTCCAAGAAGATAACACTGGTTTGAGAGGAGGAGTACCAAACCAGAGAACTTTTTTTTCAATATAAATATAGCATGACAAGTAAGTTAGATATTAGTTCTGGTACCGTAAACCTTTGGAAATGTTCAAAACATTCTGTTAGAAGTTACACTTTGCTGTATATCAATGCACAGGCCAGGCTTCCTTATCCTCTAACACCAACCTGAAGCTACACTGGGGAATTCACTTGCATCTATCAAGCGGCACAAAGGGCTGCACTGGTATTCCCCTCCCTTAGACACCAAGGCACCTCAGCCGCTTTCTCAGCCTGGTCATGAGTCAGCTTCATGCCCTCTCTCCCTGCTTAGCTTCAAGAAATCCGGGGTGGGGCAGTCACAAAAACCAAAGAGAAGTAAAAAAAGAAGAAAAGAAAACAGAAAGGAGACAGACAGAGCAAGCAAAAATGCACCATAAAATACAATGCAACAACCCTGGAACATTTCTTCTTCATATAAATGCCAGAATCTCTGTACTTGAAAAAACCCAACCAGAACATCAGCACTAACCAATCAAACAAGTAAAATAAAACAACCAAGCAACAACAACAACAAACGGTTTCACCCCAAGAATTTACAGCTCCAGCAATCCTATCAGTAGGAAAGAGCAAAGATGAATACAGACTGTCACACATCAGCACTACCTCCTCCACCCAGCTGTGAGTTACAGGCAGCACAAAGAGCTCAGAAGGCTCATCCTTACCTTCTGGATTTTTCCTCAACATTAGTTCTACCATGCCCCAAAAATCAGAGGCTCAGGCTAAGACAGAATGAAGTAGACAGGCATTGGGAACCCCTGACCCACACAACAACTTGCCCTGTTGTCTACATGACCTCCTCCACAGACATTCAGACAGTTAAGGATCTGCAACTTATGGCTGACATCTCCAAGCAGGCTTAATAAATGAGAGACACAGAGTTGGAGAGGACAGTGTGAAGGGAAAAGGGGAGGTGGTGAGTATGGACTCAGGGCCTGGCTTGGGAAGCCATAGAGTGAGACAGGGCAGCAAACTGCTCACACTTTTGTCGTGCAGGCTCAGAGCTCCGCCAAAGACACCTCAGCCCCAAGAGCCAAACAGCATCCTTAGAGAGTGCCTGGTCAGCTGAGGAGGAGGCTGAACCAAGCACAGCCTGCAGGCACGCTCATGCCTGGCTTGGAACCACCGACCTGATCACTTCTGGTTCCACTTTATCTGGATGAGAACCTTCCATATCATCTACCAGCATAACAAAGACCACAATAAGGATATCACCCTAAATACAGGCACAAGGCACTGCCAAAGCAGCTGTCATTAGTTTTGTCATTCTTTGAATGGTCAGGAAGGTAACCCACCACAATGCAGCTCAGCCAAAGCCATGGAGTGGGGCTAGTTTATGCTGCCACGTACAACTTCAAAGCCAGCAGCGGTACTCCCTGATCCTCAGTGCTGCAGGCAGGAAAGGGGCAGCAGCAACTGTTTGCTCCTTCCCCAGCAAGAGGTGTATGAGGAGCGAACCCGCCTGCCTGCTTTCAGGTGCTGAGCTGATGGAGCTGTGTTAATTCTTCACTCTGAATATTGGCAGGCAAGGCAGAGATCACCAGTTTTACATCACCGTTACACAGCGTAGCTAGAAGTTGACCATCCATTTCCAAGACTAATGAAAGGACCTTACATTAGTCAGGCAAATAATGTAAGCATAGGATTAATATAATTTGATGCTCACAAAAAACATAAGGAGCATCAATGGTCTTGTCTATCTACAAAGACAGAATGGCAAAAATGAGGTTTGTAACCACATTAATGCTCTTACTAACATCCTCCAAGCCCCTTCTTAGTAGATGATTTCACAAGGTAGTTCGAAACAAATTAGTATTTCCTTGCTGCTAAAAAAATGAGGGCTGTGGTTCTTCCTCCCATCTCTCTCCCTGGTTCATGATCCAAATCCCTAACACTTAACACAAGCCAGGCTTCATGCTTTTTTGATCACACAGAGAGTGAATTTAGTTTTACAAAATAGCTGAAATCAAGTTGGGGGGGTATTGCTGAGTTAGCAAGTTGAATTACAAGAACTCAAGAGCTAACACAAACAAGGTGTGGGGCACCACACCGAGGAGGTGGGGCATCGCCTCTCTGCCCTACTAACAGCAAGGTGCTAATTCACACTACTCCAGACAGTGCTCAGAGATAACCAATGCAGCTACCAAAGGCAAGTTGGTGTCTTCTATTTTAGCTTTTCTGTTAATGTTGCAGGAAGGTATTCCAACCACTGACAGTTATGACACAGACACAAATCTAAGAAGAACTGGGATGAAGTGGCTTATTTGTTACACTTTGGCAATGTTAGAGCTGAAAGAAAGGGGGAGGTGATTTCTGAGAAGCATCAGGTTTCTAATGTTATATTAAATAGGTGGAAACTTAAAAAAAAAAAAAAGGAGGAAAAAAGGAAATGGGGGAGATGAGAAAAGAAAAAGATGG
>JAOEHY010004543.1:0-16804 GCA_025447955.1 Psilopsiagon aurifrons | reverse complement strand
CCTTCTCCCCCTTTAACGTCCGTTAGCCATCGCCCGCATCCCTCCCCTTCCTTCTCCTTAGGTAACCGCGGCCTTCAGGCCTCTCCCCGGCGGGAAGCCCGAGAGGAGGCCCCGCAGGTGGGGATGGGGGATCCCCTCCTCTCGTGGGTGTTTTGTGTGTGGAGTTCGGGGCTGGTGGGTGCGGAGGGGCCCGCTGGGTCCCTGTCCCCCCCCCCCCCGGCCTTTGGTCGTTTATGTGCATATTGAGTTTGGCTGTGGAGGGTGATGAGTGTTTTGGCTGCGGAAGGTGGTGAATTTCTCCTTTGCGGTTGCGTTTTGTTCTGTAAATGTTTTCTAATAGCGATAATCGATGAGGGTGCCGGCAGAAAGAGCAAATACCGATTTATTTCGTTAGCAAAGGTGAAGGTGCTTTCCCAAGATGCACGGATGAAGTGATTCCCTTTCCCGCTTGCCGCCTGAGGAGGAAGAAGCCAGTGGAGGTGGTGGGAAGGGTTGGGGTTGGGTGCCTGTGTGGGGGAGCTGCTAAGGGTCACCACTGCTCTGCCTGCCGGAGGGTTCCGGAGGAATCGGGATCAAGGCAGAGTGTTTACTACTTAGGGAAGTGGGAGTCATCAGGCTGAGGTGCTGGTGGGCTGGAGGAGAGCACGGAAGGGGGGAAAGTGTGTCTGAAAGGGGTGTAGAAAGTTTTGGTGGGGTGGGACTGAGCCAGTGAAGGAGGTGAACGAAGGAAAGAGTGAATCACTGGGTGCAGAATCAGGAGAACACGCTTCATAGAAAAGAAGGAAGAAAAATTGCGTGAGTGTGTGGAAGGGATGGCTGAAACCTGGAGGAAAATACTCTGCCAGGTCTGTGTGGAGCGTTGGTAGATTGTGACCGACCTCTTTAGAACCAGGACTGCTCTACTGCTTCGGTTTTACAGGGAGCTCGCTGTGCAGTGGCAGCGTGATGCTGCAAGTACCTGTCGCTCTGTTCATCACCATGGAGTTGGGTTGAGATTTAGGTGTCAGCTTCCTTGCACAAAACCAAATGAACATCTCAAGATTGGTTTCTGATATTCTGAGCAAGGAGCTGTTTGAATCCCGAAGTGGTGTACTTGTAGGTTTGTGTTTGGGAGAATCCCAAGGGAAGAGCTGCTGCCATAGTGCCAAAATTTCCTCAGTGCAATGTCCGCTTATTTTCCCAGGGTTGTTGAAAGGCAAATTAAGCTTCTTTTCATGAAAAGGGCAAAGATGAGGCATGATCTCACTGTTTGCGAAGCCCAGAACTGTTATGACAATGTACTAGTGTGATAAATTTAGGATTACACGAGCTGTTGTGTAATGCAGAAGGGAGATTACCTGGCTTGAATTCAGGAGAAAGGAAACCACCCTGGGATTTTCATTGAATGTGTGACACAGTGAGAGCTGTGCTGTTGGCCCCCGAGTCCTTCCAAGAGATCAGTTCCTCTTGGTATTTCCAGTTACAAAGCTTAACTTGGTGCAGTGCCACTTATTGGTCTAAATAGGACTCAAATGTAAGAGCAAAGAGGAATCAAGTTTCATGTTGGGAGCATTAAAATAGTTTTTAAAGTGTCAGAATCTCAGAGATGTACGAATTTGTCAAGTGTTCTCTGCGTTCAGCTGTTGAGGTCTTCAATGTTACTTTCCTGCAGGGGGTTGCTAGGCCTGGCTGTTGTCAGAGTTCATGTTATTATGTGTGGAAAAGTTTTGGTTTGTTTTGTTTTTCCTCTTTGATGAGCAGAGTTTAAAAAATAGGATCGGTACGGTTTGACACACAAACATAGTTTTACCTGTGTGTAGTGGAATGCAATAGGTAAAGAGCGGAAGGGGAGTAGCAGCAGTACAGCAGTTTCAGTGGATCTTTTATAAGAGCATGTAGGGACAGGGCAAGGGGGAATGGCTTTATACTGGCAGAGGGGAGATTTAGAAGAGGTCTGAGGAAGAAGTTCTTCCCTGTGAGGGTGGTGAGGCCCTGGCACAGTTGCCCAGAGAAGCTGTGGCTGCCCCATCCCTGGCAGTATTCAAGGCCAGGTTGGATGGGGCTTGGAGCAACCTGGTCTGGTGGAAGGTGTCCCTGCCCATGGCAGGGGTTGGAACTGGATGGGCTTTAAGGTTCATTCCAACCCAAACCATTCTCGGATTCTATGATCTTGTGACCTGGGAATCCTTTCTGTTCTAACTGTGACTGACATTGTATGCTGTGCTCGTGGAACTGACAGACATGGCTTTGGCTTTCCAGGAAGCTGCAGGCAGCTGTCTCCCATTTTACAAAAGGCTTTCTCCGGCGTGCTGTGGCAGCATGGATCCCTCGTGATGAGCAGTGCAATCTTCTGGTGGTGTGATGCTGCATGAGCAAAGAGGAGCTGATGGGCCATGGTGTGAGGAACTCAGTCTCGAGTATAGAAAGAGGTTGGAGATAGATGTAGACTGAGCTTTACAAGCATTCCTTAGCTGTGATACCTTGTGTTATGATTCATTCAAAGCTTGTATGCTGCATTAAAGGGTGAGAAGGAAACGTGTGAAAGAACTTCTCTGGGCATTTCTGTGGCAGTGTAGCCTTCTGTTTCAAGGTCTGTAAACTATTACTGTTCACAACCAAATTACCAAAAAGAAGGTGGAGGAATGGGGGCTTCAAGGTGGTTGTGTTCAAGCAAATCTTTTAATTTGGATCCTTAGGCGAGGACACAGCCCTGGTGTTCTAGAACAGCTGGGGTCTGTTCTGCATAACTGGGTTTCCTTGGGAAGTGAATAAAATTCTAAGGCTCCTGCCAGTAAAAGTGTGAGTTTCAGCTCAGTGAGAGCGCGATGGTGAACAAGGAGGGGAGGAGGGTTGCATTGCTTTGGTAAAAAACTGAATTAATCTTGTATGGGCCATTGTGATAAAGATGCCACGGGAATAATAGTTGGTTTGTTTTCAAAAGACAATGTCCGAGTCAGACTTTCAGACTCATTGTCTAACAGGGTAGTTTTGGGATTGTTTCATTGTTGGAAGAAAGAGCATAGTGATTTGCTGATCCCGAGTTTTTAACTGGTGAGTATTAGAAAGAAAAATACTTAGTTCTGTGTGATGCCAGAGATGACAAAAACTTCCTCCTGGGATATGGGGAGTCCTGTGTGAGTTTGCGAATTCAGCCTTGCCAAATGTTACTTCTGTAACCTAGAACCTGCTGAAAACCAACCCCAGGCAAGCGAGTCACCTTACGGGTGTTTGTGTTCCCTTGTGCCTTTACAAGCCTGAAAGATCTCAAAGCGCGTAATCTTTTGTGATGGAAACTTTTCTGATTAAAGGTTTGGTGCTTTTATTTTTGAGGGGACAGTGCATGGAAATGCATGCTGAAATGTATGTCTCTAATGTTTGCTTCGTATTTTGTGGAGTAGGTGGTCAGAGCTGTGTTTGTCATCTCCTTATCTCTGTCACTGCGGGCATCCTGCCTGTGATCCGTGTTAAGTAGGTGACTGATGCAGCCAAAACTTCCCAGCATCAAGGTTTCAGAGTGAAAACAGCACTAAAGCTTTAATGCCTAGGGGTTGTAGAAGGGGGTCTGTGTGGAAAAGGAAGTGTATTTTCTCAGAAAGCCACAGGTAGATTTCTCTTTCTCTGCCAAAACCCAGAAGTTTCAAAACCCTTTTCTTGGCAGCTGTCAGACTGTACCCAAGTGGTACCACATAAACAAAGTCCTTCAGAAATGGAAGACTTTTGTTTTATATGTTTCCACAACCTATTTTTCAGGAAAACAGTAGTGCTTAACACATAAACTTGGTTTGCTCGAGCTCTAATTGGTCAGGAAGGTCCTACCGGTCTTTGTTGCAGTGGAGTGTTTTTGATGTGACAGTGGCTCAGTCGCTCAAAAGTGATTTCTGAGGCTTTTTAAGGGGAAATTTTCTTCAAGGAGGCAAATTGACCCAATGTAGGCTGTGATCTTGGTAAACCAAAAATACTACTGTGGCATCAACAGCGATGGCCAAAGCAATGAAAACGGTGGTTAATTAGTAGGGATGTAAAAGGTGTAATGAGCATAGATGGTTCAAGCCCCTCCTGGCAATGTATGTATCAGCAGAAGGAAAGTACCTGTAAAAGCTCTTCTACCCTTCCTCTGCTGAAATCGAAGCCACAGTCAGTATCTGCACAGTGCAGAGACTGAGCCTTTGTATGGGGACGTGGAAAATGCAGGAGCTTGCTTGGAAGTGTTTTCATAGATGTAGTTTACCTGGGAAGGGTTTTGGAAACCTGCTACAACAGTAGCACCCAGGGTTGCCGTGGCTACCTGACCATCAGCAGTGGTGGTGTGGCTGCTAAAGGAGCCACATGTCCTTTTGAGGAGTATGTTTGCCTGTTCTAGACACGTCTGAAAATGTTATTGCCTGCTTTAACTTTACTGTTAAACTGTTGCATGAAGTGTGGATGTTAAGCATTTATAGTGGCACAATCTCTTAAAGAATAGTTGCAGTAAAAGATGTTATTCAGATACACAGATGAGACCATCTCTCTGAGAAATAAAAGTGAAAACCATACAGTCAAGATGTATGTGCCTCAATTAAATAGACTTTTGTTTTAAATACAGATTATTAACCACTAATTCCTATTTCTGTCCCAAAGGAGAATTTTGAATCAGGAAATTTATCCTTTGCAGGGAAAGGAGCCCTAGCTATAGATAAAGAATCAGGAAAGAACTCATGCTCAGTTCAGATACTTGGTTGATGAGGTAAATGAGTAATTGCAGCTGCAGAACTGTTGAGGAGAAAAAAAGAGTGAGTCCCACTTGCAGTCCTGCATCCAGCTCTGGAGCACCCAATGAAAGAAGGACATCAGGCTGTTGGAGTGAGTCCAGAGGAAGCCACGAAGATGCTCCAAGGGCTGGGGCAACTCAGCTATGGAGACAGGCTGAGTGAGCTGGGCTTGTTCACCCTGGAGAACAGAAGGCTCCTTGGACACCTTAGAGCAACTTCCAGTGCCTAAAGGGGACAACAAGGAATCTGGAGAGGGGCTTTTGCCAAGGGCAGGTAGGGACAGGACAAGGGAGAATGGCTTTAAACTGACAGAGGGGAGATTGAGATCGGGTCTGAGGAAGAAGTTCTTCCCTGTGAGGGTGGTGAGGCCCTGGCACAGGGTGCCCAGAGAAGCTGTGGCTGCCCCATCCCTGGCAGTGTTCTTGGAGCACCCTGGTCTGGTGGAAGGTGACCCTGCCCATGACAGGGGCTTGGAGCTGGATGGGCTTTAAGGTCTCTTCCAACTCAAACCATTCTGTGGTTCTGTGTGTCACTGAAACTGAAGTGTTCAATACCTTTTGACTCTCACTGAAGACTGCAGTCAGCTTGTGAGCAACTAAATGCTAATGACAGAGTAGAAAAAATGAAGAGCAGGTTTGCAGCAGTCACTTAAGTGAGATATTTTTGTCTGTGTACTTAAAGTACAGCCTAAAAAAAGCCCCTTAAAAGCTTTAGGAGGCGTCTCTTTAGAGATGGAAAATAGGTGATGTTTTGAAAGACTGGAGAAGAGTGAGTGGTTTCTGTAGGTGAAAGGGTAGGAAGAAGAGAACGGGGAGTAGCAGACACCTCAAAATCCTGCAGCAAGTAACCAGCTGATTTGTAAGCACCAGCAAGATTACAGGGAGCATGTACCAGCCGATGGTGGCTTACCACAGGTACTTCCTTGCCAAAGGAAGTTTACTTCTTTCTAGGATAAGATGTCAGCTCTGTTCCTGTCTGGGAAGCTAAAGCTTCCATGTATCTTAAAGTCAGTGAGGTTTTGATTTTTGTCCTAGTAAGATTCTCGAGAAGGTGAGATTTAAAATAAATCCAGATAAGCCTGAGGAGGTGCCATGGCACATTGGATACAGCCATGGTTCAGTGAGCATACTCCAAGGACCAGGAGAGCTCTCATTAGAACAGCAGGCTGGACTGAAAGGGTTCCTGAAAGGTGGGGGCTCCAGGTTTTCATTCCTGACTGAAGTGGTACAATAGACATAAAGTGGTAAATGGCACAAAGCAGGAAATGACTACAAATATGCTGTAAGACAGCCAATCTCTTATCCCCAAGTGGTCCATCTGTCAAATCCATGCCTCTCCAGTTTATAGACAAGGATATTGTGAGTTGCAGCATCAAATGCTTTGCACAAGCCCATGTAGATCATCCCCAAGCATTGTACGTACTTTGTGTCACAGACTAGAGGCATGGGCTCAGATGTTAAACTTGGTCTTGCAGAGAGGTGCGGAAAGGGACGTTAGTAGAAACAGTAGCCATAGTAGAAAGTAGTGTTGCAGGTTTGTGCTGGGTGAGCTGTTTGTGTGCTCCTCTGGTAGATCTCGCAGGAATTGCTGCAGAGATATGTCATCTGCAATGATGCTTACAGAGGGAGACAGGCAGTTGGCATTGTGTTCAAGAGGAAGTGCAAGTGTAGGCACAGCTGCTACATATTACAGCTGTGGTGCTTAAGACATACAAGGAGGTAAATAACCTATAATTAACACTTGGAGTTCATATTACTGTTATGGACATGGATTTTCTCCATGCTTAGGAAATTTTACAGTATGGGTTTAAGGTGTCTGATCAGTGCGCCACAGAGATAAGGTATATCCTAGAAAAAGGGCAGTGATGCTCTTTGCTGGTTACTGTTTGTATGCTGGAGTCAGGAACTTCCTGAACAGCTAGGGAGTGAAAAGTTGATGGAATTCTGCAGTGCCCATAGAAGTGAAAGGTGGATTTGCAGTAGCTGGATGTGATGGAAAAGCCCCGATATGTAATTGCTTGTGGGTGTTGCATCAGTCTTTTGGTGTTTTTAGGAGAAAGCAATTCCCATGCCGTTTGTCATAAAGCAGCTACACAGATAAACAAAAAGAAGTACGTTCTTCCAAGAGCACATTATTCCAAGAGCAGTCACGTGAGATGCGTTGCATAAGGACAGCTGTGGGTCAGCCTGGTGGCCTCTTTAGGGTCAGTATCTGGGTTCTGTGTGTGGACAGTATTCAGTGCAGGGGAAGAGTGTACAAACAAGACAAGTACATTGGGTCCTGGCAGCCAGTTCAGGAGAAGTGGCTTGTGGCTGAGGGGCTTCTCAAGCCAAAAGTTTGTCTGTTTCTTCTTTAACCTGTGTGACATGGACAGAGATAGAGCTTTCGTCTCATGGGGGTAGAGCTTTCGTCAGGTTAACTGTGTGTTCAGTTTGAGCTGCTGCTTTGTTGGTTTGTCTGAAAGAGGCAGCCCTTCCTTGTTCAGCTTCCTCCGATCACCTCTGTTAGAGATATCTGTTGTATCCATTTGCTGTTGAAATCTTTTCCAGAGTGAAAAGTCTTGCCATGCTTTTTTATTTTATGGAAGCTTCTCCCTATCTTTTCTCATCCTTGATGAACTTTTCTGTGCCTTTCTAATTCTTTTGTCAGTCCTTTTTGAGATGAGGAGGAAGAATGACCAGAACTGTGTACAACACTTAGTGCATAGCACAGATGTATGTACTAATGTAATGATCTCCTTTTGTTCCCCATTCCATGCTGAGCAATTCCTAATACACAGTTTGCTTTTTCTGACTGCACTGAGTTCACATTTTCAGGGGACTAATTAGGACCCCAAGATCTTGTTCATGAGCCAGTTGAGAGTGCATTCCTGTGTACCTAACATTATTTTTCCCATATGCATCTCGTACCATTCATAGGCATTGAACTTGATCTGGCATTTTTGCTACTTGGTCACTTGGTGAGGAATTATTTCTGCTAACTAACTCGCCAGTCCTCCTGATCTTTGCCATTATGGAAGAGGCAACTGAAAGTGTTACTTCTGTCAACACTGCACCTTTTTTCCGGGGAAGTTGTGAATACGTCAAACAGCGTCGTTCCCTGTGGGGCTGTCTGATTAAAAGAATCGCACTTGTGTTACAAAGTCCCCTGTAAGAAGTTTTCTGGAGCACATTTCTAGTAGTCTAGGCAGACTTCCTGAATCAGATCTGCTCTATGTGCTTGTTTATTCCCTGGGAGAAATCAAGCTAACAGATTTGTGCAGCTGACAACTTCCTTCTCTTCTTCAATGGTTTTCATTTCTCTTTATGTTCTCCTTGTATTCAGTTCTGTCCTGGTCATCTCTTGGCCCTGCAACCTCTCTGCAGGACTTGCTGCTCATGATGTTTGAGTTTCTGTTTATTCATTCTTAATGCCCCTTCCCAGCAGCTCCTCAGACTCCTTTGAGACCTGCTGTGCAATGGTCTCATACACAGTGTGCAGGAACCTCTTATTTTCTTCATTTGGGCAGGTCTTCAGCTCTTTCCTGATTTTTCTTTTTGGTACATGACAGGCATTTTTCTGAGCTTCCCCTCAGTGGCCTCTCTCACCTCAGCCATCTCCCTCTTCTAATTCCCCTTCTGTTTTTTTAAAACACACTTTTTAATGTAGGTTTCTCCCCACACTCCTTTTTCTTTTTCACCTTTGCTGTTACACAGAGCAGTGGGTTTTTATTTGAGGCTCTGTTATCTGTGATATATCCTTAGCTGTCAAATGAGATTTTCTTGTGAAAGCAGAGCTGCTGTCCAAACCTGCTTCTCTGTGCCTTGCTCATTGGGAGTTCTAAATAAGCATTAATTCTGGTACTCCCACTGAGGTGGTGCCATGCATGGGAAAGGAAATCAGACCCAATGCTGTCTGACCAGATGAGAGCTCAAATCTTTGCTCTTTTTTATTCCTGTTGAACCTTGTAAGGAATCGCACCGCAGCCTGGCCCTGCTGTGAGGATGGAGAAATGTACCAAAGCCACCACCCCTGCTTCAAGCTTGGGTGAGTGGTACCAGCTACAGAACTAACCTTAACACAGAAAGAACATTTGAAAACCCTTGAATTGACTGAATAGTAATGAGTATGTGTTGCTCTTACTGATGGAGTTCAGTGTAAGATGTGATGTCAAGTCCTGAACTTGATTTTCTGTTTTAATAAAATGAATTGCCATTTTAGAGCTGACACAGTCTTTGCCAGTAAATGAGGGAGAAGGTTTATGAGGCATTTAAAAAAGTCTTTCTCAAAAGGCATTCTAACTACTGTTGTTTCAAGTTTATGCATTGCATGGCACTGGGGAGGTTATAACCTTTCTGAAACTCCTGGTAGGATCATAGAGTCATGCAATGGTTTGTGTTGGAAAGGACCTTAAGATCATCCAGTTCCAACCCCCTGCCATGGACAAGAACGCAATAAGACTGTGTTGTGAAGGCTCTGTCTAACCTGGCCTTGAACATTGCCAGGGATGGAGCGTTTACCTCTTCTTTGGGCAACCCATTCCAGTACCTCACCATCCTCAGTAAAAAACTTCTTCCTTACGTCTAACCTGAACTTCCCCTGTTAAAGTTTAAACCCATTACCCTTTCTTCTATCACTACAGTCCCTGATGAAGAGTCCCTCTCTGGCATCCTTGTAGGCCCCGTGCAGATATTGGAAGGCTGCTATGAGGTCTCCAGCCGCCTTCTCTTCTCCAGGTTGAGCATCCCCAACTTTCTCAGCCTGTCTTTGTATGGGAGGTGCTCCAGTCCCCTGATCATTCTTAACGTAGTTTTAATTAAAGTGTTAGACCTGTGGACTATTTCTCTAAATAAATGTCTATTTTCTATAGTAAAAAAATCAAGAATTGCATTAAAAGCCAAACCCTACAGTGTGATTTGTCTCTTCAGATGCCTTATCTCATCAGAGTAGGAGGTTGGTGCTCTGTTGCCAAAGGCCTGCAAAACATGACATTGTGGTTGCACTTTTGAAATTAAGTTACAGCTGAAACTGATAGGTCGTTGCTGTGGAAAAACATCCACCTTAGCTGGAAGTTCTCTGGCTAGTCCACTGGCGCATAAAGCAGCTGCTTTCTGGAGGGCTTCGAGGCTTGGCCTGGCTGAGAACTGACATGCTGCTTGGTATGCTGCTCTTTAGAAAAGCACCTTCCAGTGAAACTGTGATGAAAGTATTTGACGTGTATCTGTCTCATATTTACAATAGCAGCTTTTGAGTTGTGGTTCTTAGTTTTATATTTCACAGTCATTTTTTAATGGAATCAGTGTAATTTACTTTCACAGACTGGGGAGAAATGAGCCTAGAGAGAACAAGTCTTTTGTCCAGAATCTGTTCGGAGGCTTAGTGCCAGCACTGTGAGAGCCTTGGGTGGCATGGTTTAGTGGGAGGTGTCCCTGCCCATGGCAGGGGGTTGGAACTGGATGATCTTAGGTCCTTTCCAACCCTAACTATTCTATGATTCTCTCTGTGGTTGCCTATCCCACATCTCTAGATTAACCCTCATCCTAAGTGATTTCGCAGGGTTTCTATTGTGTCTCCATTCTTGCCCTGTGTGAGTTATATACTAACAATGCTTCTGAAATTGTAGTATATTATGCTAAAACAGTCTAAACCTGTTTTTTAAGGGAGATATTGCCTCGTATGAACACTTGCTGTGTAGTGAATTGCAAGTGAAGGCCACATCGCTGTGAACAAGAACAAGGTTGGGCAAGAGCTCTGTGGTCAGGAAGGAAAGATGGGGAAATGTGTTCTTGTCTTTGATAGGATGTCAGTATACTTAATAAGTGAGTAAGGTTCCTGTGGCTGGAGGCAGAAAGAAGAGTGAACTTTGAAGTTGTGGGCTTTTTTCCCCCAAATTTAGATACTTTCTGGTTTGGTTACATGTCCCAAACTTCTGTATTTTATGGTTCTTCATGTGGAATATTCTGTCATTTCATCTACACCAGTAAGCTGGTTCTAGCACTGGTGGAAGGTTGGGTGGAGTCTGGATTGAGAGTAGCCCTGAGGGGAAGGACCTGGGGCTGTTGGTTGATGAGAAGCTCCCCATGACCCGGCAGTGTGCGCCTGCAGCTCAGAAACCAACTGTGTCCAGAGCTGCATCACCAGCAGTGTGACCAGCAGGCCAAGGGAGGGGGTTCTCCCTCTCTTCTTTGCTCTGGTGAGACCCCACCTGCAGTCCTGTGTCCAGCTCTGGGGCCTCCAACATAGGAAGGATGTGGAGCTGTTGGCATGAGTCCAGAGGAAGCCACAAAGATGCTCTGAGGGCTGGAGCACCTCTGCTCTGGAGACAGGCTGAGAGAGCTGGGCTTGTTCAGCCTGGAGAAGAGAAGGCTCTGGGGAGACCTTAGAGCACTTAGTGCCTAAAGGGACCAGCAATACCAATTGTAAAATGGGATCTGTTTTAGGTAACTTCTGGGTTTTTAAACTCTCAAAACATAAGTGGATATTGTAGGGAGAGGAAAATTGGCAAAAAGATGAAAATGGAGTGAGTGGCTCCTGTTAATTTGTGTAAGTTTTTCATCAAGATGTGTGTAACTCCTTAATCTTTAAACCTCTCGAGTTCCTGGCAGCATGATTTTTATCTGGGTTTGGTGGTTGGTTTATTTTTTGGGGGTTGACTGAGGGGAACTGAGCTGCCAGGCAAGTTTAGAGCACACAGTCCAAAACTTAGCCCAGTGCAAAGAGCTTTGAGGTGTCTTCAGAGAAGGATAAATGAGAAGGGAAGGGGATGCTGGGGATGTTTGATCCTGGCAATTGTGATATTGTACTATTAGATTATACTATTGAGAACTTGGAGGTTCAGCTCTATCAAAACTAGCTTGTTTGTTGTGACCAGAGGAAGGTGAGGCTTGAGCTGACGATGTGTCTGTTCAGGTATCCCAGGCTAGATGCACGTTTTGTGTATTGAAATCTGGTTAAAAAACTCAGTCTAGACTTCAAATACCGCTTTGGCCTTGGAGCTGGAATGGAGAGAATGCAACTGACATTTAATTTATTGAAGAGCTTCTACCTTTTGAATATGAAAAGCACCCTTTTGTGAAGAATACTCAACTGAGAACATTCAGGCTGTTCTGGAGCCTTGTTTCTGAGAGAACAGTGTTAGGATTGGATATGCTGGACACCAGGCTGCAGGAGGTTGGTGCGCTGGTCTTGACTTTCCCATAGGAAGTATTCTGTTCCCCTGTGACCTCTGTGTCCTTTCACAGTACAAAGCACGTTATTCTTCCCATGGGAATGCAACTGGAGAATAGGAACTTGATGTTAGAGCTGATTGTGCAGCATTTCTATGAAGAGAGGTTAGTGTCTTGAGCATATTTCTTGTTTTCCCACCTCTGAAGTCTTCAGAACACCACTTCATCCCAGGCCCTCATTGGAGGAGAATCCATGCTTGCTGAAGAGTGGGAGAACTGGGTTCCCAGGGTCTGTTCCTCTCTTCCTACTCCTTTTCCTTCCCTTTTGCTGATGCTGGGATGAGAGAGCTCCTGCAGTACCTGACACCCATTGTTTTACTGAGGGGATTGCAGTGGTGATACTTCCTAACATCTGGAGGCTGTGAACACCTCTACAGCCCAATAAAGGACAAGAAAGTACCTTCATTGGTTTTTTTCCTGCCACAAGACTAATCCAACATCTGTCTGTCTGCTGCTTCTGCAGGGAAACTCTGGATTCACTTGGTTTTGGGGGGTGTTTGTGGTGCTGAATTTCTGGCATTATCAGGAAATCACGGCTGGAGTGAGGACTGGAAATAGGTTGGGGGTGTTTGTAGATCAAGTGGAGACTGTAAATCAGACAGTAGACTCAGCATTGGTGATCACTCTTGCTTTTCTACTTTGTGTGTTCTGGGTGTAGCCCAGGAATGCGTAAAATACCTGTAGCCACGTGTGTCTGTGTGTGAATATACCCCTGAAGGCCGTGGAAGTGCTGCCTTGGAGGGGAGACAGCACATAGGTGTGAACGCTGGGGGCAGAAGGTTGCTACTCTAATTCTGCTATCTCCAGAGAGCCTGTGTTGGTTTGATGGATAATGTGGCAGACGACTGCAGCATTGGGAGGGTAAATTGTTGCTGATGGACCCTTTGCCTGCCTCGCCCTCATGTGCTGTGTGAACAGCAGTCAGATTGACGTACTCTGTTGGCCACAGCAGGGTGGGACTTATCAATCCTAATCTTTAATAAACTCCTTCTTTGCCTTCCATTCCTCCTCTGTCCTTTCCCCAAACACACAGATTTGGCAGGAAGGTGTCAGAAATTCTGTGTTGGATCTGGGGCTGTTACAGTCTTGTGATGCACTGTTCCTCTCAAGAAGAACAGGTACATCACGGGCAGTTTGTGCCCGTGCAGTGTCAGGTCGCAAGTGGGATGCTGCAGCTGGTGGCAGGGGCTTGGGGGGAACAGAAGGACAGTGTTGGGTCTGTTTCTGCTTAACCAAGCTTGGTCTTTTAAATGGAACATGCGGGGTTAAGATCCATGTTAAAAGTTAAGCTACAGGACCTCACTGTAGGCAGCAAGATGAGCAAATTGTGTATTGAAGTGCACGAAAAATTAGTACAAAGCAGTGATTATTTTTTTTCTTCTAATAATTCCCCCCCCCCCCTCCACTCTTCACAAGCTCAGTCATGTGTTTTTATGACACCTGCTGCAAAGGCCTGATTCAGGAATGTTTTATGGAAAACCAAGATGTTGAATATACTTTAAAAACCAGGTTATTGTTTATTATAATGAGTAAAGTTTTCATACGTTTGGTATTTTTCCTCTGAGCTTACAGTGGGCTTGTGTTGTCTGAGCTGCTGCTGCTATTAGCTGTATTTTCCTGCACTCGAGTGCTAAAGGGGGGCTTTCTGTGAAGGCTGTAAAATACTTTCAGGCAGAAATGTAAAGAATTTGGGACATGTAGCTGTTGCTAAGCAAGATAAAAGCTGCTATCTTGGAAAATCAATCTTGTTCAGCATCTGTAAATTTGAGTTTGTTTTTCCTGCAAGAAGCAATGCTGCAGTTCTTCCTTTGCTGGTCAGTCTTGGTTTTAGGGGTTTTTGGTAGGAATTTGCAGTAGAGCCAGCAAACTGCACAGCAACAGGAGTTTTCCAAGGAAGTATAATTATTGCAGCATCCATAATCTTATGAAATAGCCTTGTGTTCTTGCATTTGAGGCACAGTTTAATACTACCTTGTTTTGGACTGTCTTGGTCATATACTCATTTAGTGAGTACAGGAAATGTAAGAGTCTGTTCTGGTTCTGTGTCTGCGTGCTGCAAAGCTCATGTGCTGCTGCAGGTGGGGATGAGAAAGTTGCTGAACATATGTAGAGATCGTGCACGATCGTTCTCAAACCTTAGTGAGGCCTGTAAAACCATAGACTGGGCTCCCAAAAGCATCGTGTTAAGACTGATTAGATGTGTGCTTAATGAACACTGCTGTGTGTGGGAAGTGGCAAGTGTTCTTGTGTGGAGGCTTTATACAGTGTGCCAGGGGACTGACCCGTGGGGGACACCTTGGCAGCTGCTCAAACACTGGAGCCAGTTGCAGGGAGGCTGAGGTCTCCTATCAGTGGAGATACTTAAAACCTGACTGGGCATGGTCCTGGTCAGCTTCTTGCCCTGGATCACCGTTACGATCTCCGGAGGTCCCTGTCAACCTCTGCTGTGCTGCAATATCTGTGAGGTTCTCCGGGTTTCAGCTTCAGTGCGGCTGTGATACCTGGTGCAGAGTTGGCTGCCACAAGCTCCACACTACAGAAAAGCTCTGGAAGTAGAAAGTGAATCGTCTGCTCAGCAGTTGGACAGGTGGGATATAGAATACCTGACTTGCCTTCCGCTAGGTAGACATTACAGTGAGCCAGACTTGGTTTTTATGAGGGGTTTGGATGAGGAGCTGCTGTGCTGGTCCATGCTGAGGCTGCGGCAGGAAGTAGGTGGTGTGGTGGGGTGCTGTTATATGCTGATGCTTCAGTTCCCCTGAAAAGTGGCTTTGTCTTATGCCAGCAGTCAGTGTGCAATATATGCAGTGGTGTATAACATAACCCACTTTCTGATCAGGGTAAGGGTCGTAGCCTTGGGGTTGTGGAGGTGTTGTGAGCATTTAATATTCTCTCTGCCTGTCTTGCGTTGTGAATGAATGGTAAATAAATGATTGTGCTTTCTCCTGATGAAGAAGGCCTTGTTCTGTAGCTGCAGGATTCTGTATGAGAGAAGGTTTGGGCTACTTGAGAAACTCACCTGCAAGTATGTGTGGCAGAGGGTGCAGTACACCCAAAAAAAGTACAGAACTGATGTGTAACGTGGCGTCAGACAAAAATAATCAAGTTTTAGTCATAGGATCCTGGAATCCCAGGTTGGAAAGGAGCTCAAGAATCACCTGGTCCAACATTTCTAGGTAAAACGTGACCCAGACTAGGTGGCACCTCCAGTGCCTGATTGTTCGCAGTGTGAAAAATTCTCTTGTATCCAACTGAAATCTCCCTGGGAATAACTTGTGCCCATCACCCCATGTCTTTTCCATGTGACTCTGTAAAAAGGGAGTCTCCATCTTCTTCATGGCCACACTTTAAATGCTGGAACATGGTGATAAGATCTCCCCTGAGCCTTCTTTTCTGTAGGTGGAACAAGCCCAGCTCTCTCAGCCTTTCCTCACAGTTTTCCAGTCCTCGGGTCATCTTTGTGGCTCTTCTCTGGAGCCTCTTCAGCTTGTCCGTATCTTTTTTGTATAGCAGGGACCAAAACTGGAGCACAGGATTGCAGGGGTGCCCTGACAAGTGCTGAGTAGACAACAACATCTTTATCTCTCTGCTGGTGATCCCCTTGTTGATGTTACTCAGCATCCTGTTAGCTTTCTTTGCTGCAGCTGCCCCCTGTTCACTCCTATTGAGTCTGTGTCTCCCAGGATCCCTTTCTACATTGCTGCTCCCCAGCAGGATAGGTCCTACCTTGTGTTGCACACTTGGATTGTGTTTACCCAGGTGCAAGACCTTACCCTTTTCCTGTTGAATTTAGATTTTTTGAATTTGTTATCATCCAAATTATGTTTTCTGTCTGCAGCATTGAATTTCCACTTTGGGACAAGTTGGTGGTGTTAGCATTGTGTTGCATCTCTCATGAAATGTTTGCAAGGCTGCACTGAAATGTTGCTGGAGAAGTCGAGGAGTAATCTCAGTGCGGGGTGCTCTTCCCAATCTTGAACTCACACTCGTGTGGAGCTGAATTTGTGTGATCCTGGCAATGATAATGTTTTATGCTTGTGTGAATGGAAGGAATGACTACAGAACCTGAGCAATTGCTTAATATGCGATTTAGTTTGAAATTTGAGAGCTTTTAAAAGCCAAACCTGTTTCTTTCAGCCCTTGTGTTTGCTTTTGTTTCCTGTGATCTGTCTTTGAACTTCTCCGTGTATCTGTCTTTTGTACCTAAAATGCAAGGTATTGTGTTGCAAGGTTAAGGATGTCCTCTTGTTTCCAGTCAAACTTCATCTTGGATTTGCAGTCATGCAAAAGGAAAAGGATACTCTTGACTGGGTTCTTCTTTAACATTTCTCCTAAAATCAGAGGGTCTATTTTGCATTAGCTAATCTTTCTTTGCAAAAACTGTTTTGAATTGGAATGGTTCCTGCTTTTAACTTTCATGAGCACTGTTGTAGCATAAAGCTAATAAAGATTTTGGAATTTAATATGCAACTCCCGCAAAACTAATAAGCAAATATTAGCTTTGGAATGCTCAATGTTTTCTTCTTAATGAATGCTGATGTTTCACAACAGGTGAAGCGAGAAAATATGAAGTTTTCCTCATTGCAATTAGTAGAAATGATTCCCAGTGCAGTGCTAATAACCAAAATCACTATTAGAATGTAAAGCTTGTCAAAGAGCCAGGCACAACGTGTTTATGTCACAGAAGATTTAGATGAGATCTGAGGCAGTTCTTCCCTGTGAGGGTGGTGAGGCCCAGGCACAGGCTGCCCAGAGAAGCTGTGGCTGCCCCATCCCTGGCAGTGTTCAAGGCCACGTTGGACACAGGGGCTTGGAGCAACCTGGTCTGGTGGAAGGTGTCCCTGCCCATGGCAGGGGGTTGGAACTGGATGA
>JAOEHY010004542.1:32720-45860 GCA_025447955.1 Psilopsiagon aurifrons | reverse complement strand
TCCAGGAGCAGAGGGAAGAAAAAGGGGGAAGTGAGTGAATAAACTGCGTGGCTGATTTATGGCTTAAACCACGACAATAATGTTGGCTAAATGAAGATCAGTGTTTTCCTAATCATTCAAAGATTCTGAACTATGAAGAGTACTTCAAATCCTAAACTTTTTTTCTCTCTCTCACTATTTTGCCTCTGGAGTTGAAGAATAAAAATAAAAAAGACATAAATTGCTTAACTTTCTAAATTGAACTTAGTTTGGAAAAATTAAACGTAAGAGCGAAAACACTGCAAAGGATGAGGAGAAGGGATGAAGATGAAGAGGGTTTCAAATGTTCACTATAGTATTACTCTGAACCCACTAGCATACACAACAGAACAACAAAAAAAGAAAACCCAAGCCTCCAACAAACAAAACTGATGTAACAGCAAAAAGCCACACACCAATATCAACCTACTCAACCACCCGCACCGTGAGATAAAATGGATCTTGCAAACCAGCAGGTCTAAATTAAGAATGAAAAAGAAAGGGCATAAAGGAATGGAGTTAGTTTATGGAGATGAATATGCAGTGTAAGACACTACAATGAAAAATGAAAACAGATTTAACAATGTATCTTTGAAATTGTCTGACTTTTCTAAACTGAAAAAGACACGGTATTGCAAAAATGTTTTAAACAGTTAATAACTACATGGTCTCCTATTTTGTGTGGTAGTTTCCATGACTGTAATAAAAGGTTAAAATATGTGTTTCTATTTAGGATATTCTGTGTTAGAGTTATCTGGAACAATTTGCAATACCTTATTAAAATCTGTTTAGCAGCAATAAAGACGCAAATTAAAAAGTGATGGTATTTTTAATGTTCTTCTTTAAAAAAATATCATTTAATATTAAGTAATACAAATTAATCTGGGTAAACAAGAAAAAACTCTAAAGATGATTTCTTTCCGATGGATCTTGGATAAGACATGCAGGAGAGAGGGGGCAATGGTGTATGGGGAAAAGTACAATATTATTGTAGCTGCATTTTGACAGATGAGTAGAAACCACATGAAGAACTTTATTTCTCACAAGATTCACAGAAATTTGTTTCAGTAATTGCCCATTGTCTTCAAAAGCATCACAAGGAACATCTAAAAATCATTTTAAAATGCATTTGAGATTGTTTTGGAAGGCTGCCAGTACTCTGGCATGATGAAACGCAGCCTTTTATTGTCCCAGCAGCCAGACAGTGCTGCAACAGAGCAGCCAGGAAGCAGGCTTAGGTACTGCACAGGCAGAGAAGAAAACAACAATAGATGGAAAATGTTCTGGTTAACAATGTCTTGATAGGGTGTTAGTAAGGTGGATGGGAGACATGCCACAGGCTGAGATATTTGTATCACTAGGAAAAGTTCCTTTCATCTGGAACATAAAACAGGACTAACCTATGAACTCAGAGTGAAGAAAGGAAAGGATATATAGCAATATGATAAAGAGAGATAATCATAGTATCACGGAATAGTTAGGGTTGGAAGGGGCCTTAAGGTTATCTAGTTCAAACCCCCCTGCAAGGGTACAGACACTTCACACCAGAACATGTCACCCGAGGCTTTATCCAACCTGGCCTTGAACACTGTCAGGGATGGAGCATTTGCCACTTCTTTGGGCAACCTGTTCCAGTGCCTCACCATCCTCACAATAAAGAATAAAGGAAAGAATGGGACCAAGCAAAAGGATACAACTGCAGTATCCAATTACATGACCCTTTGGAATCAAAGTCTGCAGCTTTCATTGGTCCCAAATGCATACACTTCAGCCTCTATCTGTTGTTACGTTGTATGTGAAAGGGGAAGGTATCAAGATCTTAATCAGTATTAGCAGCAGTATGACAGACTATTATTTTTGCTTGACACTTCCACTAATTTTTAGACTTGATAATAGCTTTCTTCCCCTATGACACAAAATACTTTTAAAATGATTGACACTAAATATTATTATACTGTTAGTGGACTCAGAATTCATTTTAATCAAATGCTGTAGAAATCCTTTGCATTTCCAATATGTTGTTATAGATTTCAGTGATGCACCAAATGGGCAATTTGTCATTTAATGTGTATGCCAATCATCATATTAATCTTAGATATCTTGAAGGCAAATGTAAAAATTAATATAAGGTCTGAAACAATAGTTCTTATAAATATAAATCATTTAAGGACTAAAAAAAAATAATTCATCATTGACAAGAAATGTTTTGCAAGTCAAAAAGTTATCTGCCCCAGCAAGTGAAACAATGACTATTTCAATATCTTCAAGAATCACTGGACAGTATTTGTCAGTCTAGATAATATCTTGCTCCAGCAACTCCATGTCCTTCTTATGTTGAGGACACCAGAACTGTACACAGTACATACTCCAAGTGAGGTCTCATGAGAGCAGAGTAAAGGGGCAGGATCATCTCCCTTGATCTGCTGGTCACACTCCTTTTGGTGCAGCCCAGCACACGGTTAGCTTTCTGGGCTGTGAGCACACACTGGTGGCTCATGTTAAATTTCTCCTCAGCCAATACCTCCAAGTCCTTCTCTGCATGGCTGCTCTGATATGGAGCAATCTTTCACGAATCCAGTGCAGGCAGGGGGAAGAATCAGCAAAATGATTCACCTGTGGTTTATTTAGGCTACATCTACTGTACAGATTCGTCCGACAATACCATAAATTATTTTCTAATGCTACCTTCATACATTGGTTATCCTTACAACAGCCCTGCAGGGCAGGTAATTCTGATTCAGTTCATAAGTAGCTTTTTTCTTTTCTTTTTTTTCCCTATACTTGATATAGATTTGTGATTTGGGGATTCAAAAATCTCTGCTGACTTGTTCCATTTAATTTGTCTGTCTTTGCTCTACAAGACGTGCGTTAATAAGACAGGGAGTAGTAGAAACAGTGAGACTTCATTTCCTGCATGTGTTTATCAAAACTACTGCTACATTTGGGACAGAAGCTCTATGTGGTGTGGATTCTACTGTCTAACTAGATGGGAACTTGTCCTACAGCCTTTGTCTATGCTACAGAGGGCTCTGTTTTACCAAAAGTGGTGAAAAGTGCAGGAACATTTTTTGAAACCTTTGTTCCTCTGTCAATCTAGATGGAGACTACCAAAGTTTCTACAGACATCAAGACAAAAATGTAGATGGGAAGACAAAACTCGGTCACCTAAACTGCTTATCCCAAAGAAAATGAGTTGAAAAACTACTCAACTCTTATTTTCAGTATAGTTTATGGCTTACAAATATTAATTGAATTCCTCCTTACTCTCAATTTTTTTATGTTCTAAGGCTTTTTTTAAAAAAAATTCCAACTTCTAACATCGAAGTAAAGTTTCCATAATATGAAAAATCAATCAGGATTTTGTGCCTGACTTACTTTTCAGGGAAAACCTTGAGTCACTTTATTGTGGCTTTGACACACCATCAGCTGGAAATATTGAGGATACTTCAGTGAAAGTGATATTAAAATAAATAGCATATTGAAATTTTAGATTTTATAATGCTATTTTGTATTGGTCTGAAGTTTGAATCCCAAGTGTTATATCGCTATATCCAAAAACCATTCACTGTAGTAGTTACAGCCATCCAGAGGAGCACTAGTTTACTCAAATCTTAATATAAATGTATAATAAAGTCTCCAAAAGGAGTATATACAATTTCTGTATTTTTGTATAAGTTCACATCTTAACATGCAAATTCTCAACAGAGAGCTCACAGGCCTTTGGGACTTAGTGTGGAATTTGTGAAAATAGTATTTCAAAAGAAACATTTTTATTAAAGACAAAGTACCATTTAACTACTAGCCCACAATGGTGTACACTGTATACAAAAAGGCTCAGCATTTAACAGTGAGGACATGTGGAAGCATCTGTCATTTACTATCCAGGACTCAAAGATGTTATTCCTTTGAAGACAGACATACTGTCCCATCCCATGATGCTTTCAAATTTTAGGATATTTATTAAGAATTTACTGGAAATCATAGTTTTCTGGTATGTGAGGAGTAATTTTTGCCAGAAAAGAGGATAATGATTCTCAAAGTATCCACCTCTGGCTATTGAATTTCAAATTGATTGATTGTTGGGTGCCTGAGCATCTGACTTTGTAACAATAGTGCCTGAGCATCTGATATTATAACGGTAGTGCTTTTTCAAAAATATAGCTTAATGTATGCAATTTCTGAGCCTGGGATTTAAAAAAATAAAAATAAATAATATGTGTATTTGGCATCATAAGGATTCCTTATACATTTCAATGGCAAGAATAAACTATTCATTAGGGTCTGTAGTGATAGGACAAGGAGTGACAGGTTCAAACTTAAACGGGAAGTTTAGATTAGACATAAGGAAGAAATTCTTTACTGCAGCGGTGGTGAGGCACTGGAATGGGTTGCCCAGGGAAGTTGTGAATGCTCCATCCCTGGCGGTGTCCCAGACCAGGCTGGACAGAGCCTTGGGTGATATGATTTAGTGTGAGGTGTCCCTGCCCATGGCAGGGGGGTTTGAACTGGATGATATTAAGGTCCTTTCTAGCCCTAACTGTTCTACGATTCTATGATTCTATGTACAGCTAGTCTCTTTAGTGGTTTGCTAACTTCCATGGAGATCAGCTGGCAGAAGGGAGCAGTGAAAAATGTTTCAGAAGTGTTTACACTTCTGACAGCAGGACACTGCTAGACTGAAGGAATTGTAAGTCATTGAAGACATTTGAAGAAAAGTACAAATCCTAATGGTAATAGACTGAACTCTCTCACACTGCCCAGCTTGTGCTCTCTTCTCCCAGTACATCATCTTAGTCTTTCCTCAGTTTTTCCACTCCAGCCTCCTTCACTTACTGACAGAAGGGAGTTAGTCGGGCACGTTGCCTTGCAGTTTTTTATGTCTGATATTGAAAGGATCTATTGGAAAGATCTTGGTCCATGATCTTTCCACTTATGCTTTATATGGCAAAGAGGCTTAAGGTTGCCTTCAACATGTAAAGGCAAGGATTCATTCATAAGACTCTCTACTCTGCTCTGATGACCTTTATGTAAGTGACACATTTTAGATGTCATTTCCCTAGAATTGTTCACCTGGTCTTTCATTCAATTGGCTGATATGGCTCTTCTAAACTGTACAATTTAGAAGAATCTTGATTCCTCAAAGGGTAGACATGGAGTCACAGAAGCTGCAGTGAATCTGTCCTGGTCAGTGCTTCCACACACGAAAATTTCCCAGTATGTGGAATAGTTTTTTCCAAACAGCTACATGCAAGTTCTACCATTCCTAAAGATTCAGTGATTCAAACACATATTTAATTTACTTCTCTTTGGATGTGAATTTATTCAGGAGGCTTAATACCATACAGTTAGACCAAAATAAAATTTCTAATTTTACCTGCTATGAATTATTATCCGACAATTATTTTCTCAAGGTTTTTTTCTCTCGCTAAATATAGCAATGTCATCTTGCTTGCTATTGACAGTCACTTTGCCCTGTACAGTGTATTTGAAAATTAGTCCAATCAACTATAATGAAAAGAAAGGCTGCAAAATAATGTTGTTGGGTTGAGGGCTTTTGTGTTTGTGAAATGATTCATTAAAGAACCCTTCTCAAATAATATTTCCCTTTAAAGAGAAATCTCAGGAGACATTTTGAAAGAGAACTGAAGGACAAACGTAACGTGTTTGCTTGTTTTATTTTAATAAAATATTTTCTGGTGAGAATGTATTTAAGCAACAAGTCTGAAAGTTAATTAGGAAATTCTGTGGCAAAACATTTGGAAAATCAAAAAAAAAAAATCCTTCTCTGGCATTTAGAAGACTGAATAAGAGCAGAGGGAATTTGTAGATTGTTGTCAAACTTTTAAAAAGTGACATATTAGAACATTTAAAAGTCTTCTGACATTTGAAACTTTTAAGACCTATCCACCAGGGTTACTTGCTGTGGTAAGGAATACATTAACCAGAATAAACCTTAAAATAAATCGTGATAGTCTGTCGAATTTGATTATAGTGACTGAATTAAAATAATTAATTCAAAGAAAATTTGCACTCCAGAATGCCAAGAGGAAACTCAGAATAACTATATTTCATGCAACAAAACTGAGTTTGCATAAATGTAGCCTAACTTTGCAGAAGCAGAATGTGAGGGAGAATGCAGGTTGAAAAACTGCAGCTTAAAATGCATTTTAAAATGTCTGCTCAGTTGACAGATCATAGAACTCACAATATTTAGGTCATCTGCGAGGCTGTGGCTTATAAGTGATTCCCCAGATACTTAAATGCTTAAATGTGAGGAAATTTATATGATTCACATGCCCAAATGAGCTGGATATTTGTCTAGATTCCAAAATAAGTGTTGGCAACTAAGTGTGTTATCCTGATCACTTTCAGGCTCTTTGTCCTGCATTTTATGTGCCTGTATTTTTGATTGTAATCATCTTGGAAAAGGAACTGTCTAAACTGAATTGAATTGACATAGACCATTTCTGACAATGAAGCAAGGTACATCTGAAACTCAACAAGTGAGTGATTCACTGAAGAGTATCATAGAGGAAACATCAGAAATAAAGTGTTCAGGCTAAACCATATTTTCACATAGAATACATCATATAGGTTCACTTCCTTTACAAGTAGTGGTCCTTGAAAAAAGCACTGATGAACCATATTCTCAAATACCGACACTGAATGTATAAGTGTCCATTGCCATTATCTTCACTTGAGCTGCAGAGAGACAAGGGACGCTGATCTGTGCCAGGGAAGGAGAGAGGAATGCACTCTGCTTTATATCAGGTAAAAATACTCTGTTCAATAAAATTTGCCTTTTAATACACACCTATATGTATAACCTTCAATACTGCTAAATTAAATTCTTTTTGACAGATAACATGTAGGTTAGTCACATGAAAATATGGCACTTACAAGGATTATTCATTTTTCAAGTATAAAACTTCTTAATGAAATCCAGTTACAGCTGTAACTTTTTAGTCCTGTACAAGTTCATATAGTAACACTTCAGCTTTCAGAAGCTGAGGGAAAATAGCTAAGAATCTTTAACATTGTAATGTCATCTTATGAGATTAATATCCCATGAATTTTTGAGCACTTTCTACTTCAGACTGGCTGGAAGCTTACAGAGGCTTCAAACATGGCTGTATGCTGCTGCTAATCTTGGCTTGAGGCATGAGGGAACACATCAAATTAGAAAGCGGGGACAAAAAGGCATTGTGTTTTTGAACCAGAAGAAATGTTTTGGTCAAGTAACTCACTGTTACATCTAAAGCAAAATCCAGGAAGTTAATAGTTCAGCAGTCTTCAAATATTTGTGAAGACAACATTTCTATGCCTTTATGGCTCCAGATCTGGCTGATATTTTAGAATGAATTGACTGGCTAGTTTTATTAGATTTCTTCTGTAGTCAGAGTCTTCTTTAGAAAGTAATACAAAGAGTAATTCCTGTTTTGTCATTATAAATCAATGAATGGCACAGCCCATGAATGGAAGAGCAGCCAGATAAGACATTTTAAAGGTGGATGTCAAAAACTGAAGAAAAAAAAGAAATCTCACTGTAACACTTAGTGGTAGGGAACAAAGTTAAGGTAGCAGGTTGGGATATATAAAGACCTTGATCTGATGATTGTAGCTTGGGTGCTTGACCGTGCAGAGCTAGTCAGAATCCCTGTAGTCTTCAGGCAGCAAAAGCATCGTTTATACTCAAATTCCTCTAACATGAACATTTTAATGGGAAAACAAACCTTATTGACTGTTCTCCCCACATGACCTGTTGCACAGTTGGGGCAAACATTAGCTTCTGGTTTGGTCATTCCAGAGAAATGTTCATTATATTCAGGACATGTGTGGGTTCAGTTGCAATACCATAAGTAGGCTGATGCATTTTGGATAGTAATGTAGTCTGGCTATATGTTATAAGCCAAACTTCACTAAGGCAGTAAGAAAGATGAACAAAAATACTCCCACATGGTGACTTATCTGATGACTGATAGCAAATGATGCCATGGATCCAGTGGCCTGTCAGAGACACTTAATGTCCAAGTCATTTGACAGCCACAACCAATCACATAAATACCTTCTTAATGCAGGTAAGACTTGTGACACCAATTTCCTCCACCAGCGGTAGTGTAATATGAAAGAATCATAGCTTACATGGAAGCAGTGTGTCCTACACATCATTTTGGATGATGTGGACTTCATCCTGCCTACATGTTGATGTTAGTCAAGGGGCAGGGTGTCAAGTGGCTGGGTATCAACGTTTTAAAAATATGCATAAAGCATCATCTCATGTGGTGTTAGTCTACAGCAAACGTACCAGAGGTGCAGAACTCCCTAGGCTCAGCTCCTATCTCTTAGCCATTTGTAGATCTCCTACATGTGCTAATGGGCCTAGTCATCTGCGTTAAGACAAACGGATCCTATTCCTTAACTCCATCTCCTAAGAAACTAAGTAGATCTGAACAATCATGGCCTTAGAAGAAAAGAAAGGCAAACAGAAAAGCTGAGCATGCATTCTGTTCAGCTTTCTGAAGCATATAAATCTGTGCTTGTTTGTATATGCATGTGAGCATTACACAGGCTTGTGTTTCCCTTAGAACATCAATTACGAAACTATAAGATGATATCTATGATTTGGAGTCCCTGAAATGGCTGTCCAGCCATCTTTGCTTTATGTGCTGATAATTTCTTAAATTCATACTCAAAATAATTAAATCTATCCCAAATAAAGCATTTTATTTTTATTTCCAGATCCTTTTCCAGATCTCATAAAAAGAAAAAACCCCAAATTTCAACTGCTCAACCTACATATGCTTCAGCAACAAAGAGGCAGGCTTGGCAGGCTCTAAAGTAAAAGAAAGATTTACAATTTTTTTTTTAAGGTTTTCAAGTTGTTATATAAAGTGCTTGGTAGATTAAATGGGCTTCTTGATTCTTATGCTGAAAATAAGAAACTTCTTGCACAGTTGCTATGCTATCAGTTGGTCTGACCCAGCTGCACTGCCAAATTCTCTCTCACAGTTCAGGCCTTGCACTTTGGCTCTTCCTTGTGGACTGAACCGGAGCAAAACTCGCCCCAAACAGTAGGGAGTTTTCACATAGTGGCCATTTACTGGTGTCTTTGCCCATAATAATTCTGAACCTCAGAAAGCAAATGAGCACTTGTGCCAGCTCCCAAAATACACTGCCTATATTAGCCATGTCTTGCAGAACTGAAGGCAAGTCTCTTGAGTATCATGGTTATGAATGCAGTGTTTGAATGACTTTAACAATTACTGAGATGACTGTAAAATCAATGGACTTACATTGGAACTCTGCCTATTGCAACTTCCTCTATAGAGAAGAAAGCAAAAGGCAACAATCTGATCATTTAAGTCATTGTGTGGCAGTAAATGTTAATGAATAGTTGGTGCTGAGGAACAGCAGAGAAGTGTAAGGAATAGGGGGTTTTGTTCATTTGTTGGTTTGGTTTGCTTGGGTTTGTTTGTTTTATGTTTTATTGGATTTTTGGGGGGTTTTTTTTGTTTGGTTTTGTTTTGTTTGGTGTTTGGTTTTTTGTTTTGTATTGTTTTCGTTTTTTTTTTTTTGTAAATGCTTCCAATGTTTCTTTAGGAAAGGATTCGAGAGAGGAGAGATAGTTCAGCCTCTGACCACAAACATGCTGCTGCGTGGGTTTCCCCCGAGGCTCACACTCTCAGTTTGGACATGTACCAACATCCCCTTCTCACCTTTTGCTGTGAGGTGAAGAACAACAGTAAAAATGCTTTGACTTCCCTGTTTTAAGTATCAGTAAGGGCTCCTCAAAGAGATGAGAATGTTGGCAAGGCCTCCCTTTACTTAAAACTCTTACTTAAATAAAGTCAAGTAGATCTGCAGCACTGTTCTCTTTCAGACACTCTTCCATAATCAGGTATATGTTGCTGCTGTGACACTGAGGAGCCTCTCAAAAGCTTTGAACTTTTGCAATGATACTATATGAGAAACAGCCAGTGCTGCTGCTATCTCCCAGCAGCAATTATCAGATTTCAGACAAATTCTGACACATTCTGCTGCATAAGATAAAGTGAGGTTGAATATTCATACTTTATTTCAAAATCTGTAAGGCAATAATTTTTCTTTCAAACTAAAGGCTAAAGTTTTTAATATACTAGAATGTGCCAGGAGCCCTAGGGATGGTTGTATCTTGCTTATATCTTTATCTGGTCACTTTTGGGTGGGCTTTTTCTTCAATTGGAAAGGAATTGTGACATCAAAATTGTCAAAGGCCAGAGTACTCTGGAGCTAGATGACGCTGCAAACCTCTTGATGGCTTAAAATCCTCAAAAAAACCACCAAATGCTTCATATCCTGCTCCTTATCTGTGTTACTGCTAGCTGAGAACAGCATCAAAATTTCTAGCAAGTGTTCGTATATTCCTTATCATTTTTTAAGACTGTCGAGCACATTCCACCCACAAGTAATACAATCTACTCCAACCTCTTAGTACTGCTAGATTTTTCTTAGAAGTATTTTGCAATTAATAAATTTCTAAATCCTTCTGGGATAATTGCTTATATCACTGAAATCATCTTAAAATATATACATAAAGTTGAGTTGTCAGTACATACTGTGTTACAGAATGAAGCATATTACTTATCATTGCTCTATTCTTTTCATAATTCTACTTCCTGCTGTTTTTCAAATAGCTTTTACATCCTTGCAGTTGCCAACTGCAAATTGAAAATATATGCATATTGATATCACACTCAATTACATTAAAATACAAGATATTTTTATTGCCCATTGCTTTCTTTTCTTGGTGTATTTCTTAAAAGAAAATATTTATGCTTTAGGCATATTCAGGCATAATTAAACACATTTATACATGTGTAAATGAATGTCGTATTGCAATAATTGTAAATAGCATTACAAGACCAGAAGCTTTAGGAGGAGAAAGAATCTCAGCAAGGAAATATGCATAAGTAGCATAAAAACCAGCTTTTTTTGGGGGGAGGAATTTCATATAGTCTTGCAAAGGGAACTGGATAGCTAACATGTTTTCCATTTTTGATGGTGTTACATGGTTTTTCTTTCTAAAAAAAGACCTGGTGATGGAGGTTTTCTTTTAAAAAATGGATCACATTCATTAATGACTGCAAAAAAAATCTTAGTTTTTTTTTCTTCATTAAATTACTAGCTGAGGCATATTATGGAACTGACAGGTACATCGCTTGGAACATAATGGTAATGAAAGTGAAAGAAAGCTATTATTACTGCCTTCTCTTTTGTTCATTTTCTCTCATCAGAAACAAGCAATATTATTTAGAGCACTGGTGAGCTGTTTCCCACAGTTCCAGAAAAACCTTTTGGCTTGCATAACGCACCATAGGCTTATCTTTCTTTTCTCCTATTAGAATTACCTTTTCCATAGCTCATTTTATTTTCTTGTTACTTGGCAATAAATTCAGTCCTAACCCAGGTTTCCAGTTTCAAATCATACGAAAAGTGCTCAGTCTTTCTGAAGGAGGAATCTGAAGATACAGAAAAATTATTGGAGTGTAGTGTTAACCTTATTATGACACCTGAGCTTACCCTGAACTTTGCCAGTCCTTCTTTAGACTAACTTCTTATATAAAGCAAAAACCTGCTTACTAAATGTCTGTACTCAACTACATCTGTAAAAGGGATTACACTTGTCGCCCAAGCAGGAATTTATCTGTCCCAAAACTTCATAGCAGAGTAAGACTAAATATGGGTAAATGAGACATTGCTTTATTTATCCTGCACAGTGAGCACTAGTAGGGATTTACCAAGCGTTCTGGATGGAACCAAAGTTGCTGTTTCCTAGAATAATGCTTTAAAGAGACTTGAGGCAGAACACTGCCTACTGTCAGTCAAGGATTCATTCCAGATGAACTTTATTGGCAGAGAAAGATAAAATTTTATCTTCATGCATGGTAAACTTAAATTGAGGTGCCTAAAACCACAAAATGAATTACACATCTCGGCATCACCTCAGTGCCAATTTAAGCAGCTAAGATCAGTAATGACACTGTAAATGCATCATCTTCAGAGCAGTTTATTTCATATATTCCCTTTCCAGCCATTTATTGTAGTGTTCATGCATTTTACAATTCTGTAGATTTCTGTTCAAACCATAATATTTTCCTTATAGTCTTTCAAAGAACATTTTAGACTCGTGTTGCAGTTGTGGTTTATATTCTTGCTTTGGTACCTTAAGTTTAAATTCTTCTCTTGTGTGTTGAATAGAGTATTACAAACCTAGACAGTAAAGTGCAAACCACAAACACTGTAAAATTCAACTAGTTTTAATACTTAACTCTTTTCCTCCGTAAAAAACTCTTTTGTTGACTATAACACACTTTTCCATTCTTACTAGCTCTGTTTAAATTTTTAAGCCAAATTATTTGGAAGGCAAGTGCTCTGATGTATGAAAGAAAGAAAGATTACTTTTCTAACTCCTGCAGTGGAAGAAGTCACTTAGGGTTCAAATGTCACTTAGAAGTCACTTAGGGTTCAATCTAAAGTAGAAACTTCTATTATTTATACTCCTACTATTTATACTTCTATTATTTATACTTCTGGTATCTACTATTCTACTAAAGTAGAAACTATTGTAACTATATTACAATAGTATTACTGAATCTGTTGGGCTGAAACACTGTGCTCTTATTCACCAGAAATGGTTTCTGTAATGACTAGGCTGAAGACTTAATTGGTTGTAAAGGCTCAGCAAACGTTAATTGCTTCACATGATTTGGAACATGCTTAGTACACCATTTTCATCATTGCCATTTTAGACATTTCTTTTAATTCTCCTATGCTCTCTCTTAATGTAATTAACATTAAGAAAGTGTTTGTCAAGGATACAATTTTAAGGACACCTTCTGCTGAAGAAGCCTCATTAAGAGATTTTGAAATATAGAATGTTAATGAAAGCCTCTTGTGGCAAGACATTTAGTTAAGGACCCATGCAGCTTAGGGTATCCCAGTTTAAGATATTACCACTAATGACGCAGTCTCATTTAAGGAAGTACCAGTTCAGTGTGTTCTGGTGAACACAGTTATGGCAATAAAGATGAGGTTCAAGAAAATCACACATTCACCAAAAAAAAAACCACAACCCAAAACAAC
>JAOEHY010004542.1:10618-32620 GCA_025447955.1 Psilopsiagon aurifrons | reverse complement strand
CCTGCCCATGGCAGGGGGGTTGGAACTAGGTGATCTTAAGGTCCTTTCCAACCCTAACTATTCTATGATTCTATGATCTTTAGGTCCTTTCAAAACCAAACCATTCCATGATTCTATAAGTTGCTGTTCTTCAATAGTCACTGACTGTGTGGCAATATATTTGCTCATGCTTGTACCAGCAGTGATTTCCTAGGGATCTCTGGCTGGATATCAACCAACCTATGGGCAGTGTTGAAATCATATGACACTGGCTGCCTGAGGCATAATATCTTATGATCTTTCCCAAAGTGTTTTTTCTAGGTGCCAAAGAAAACTAAGTACATAAAACTCAAACTGATAATCTGATTAAATTAGTTTGAAATGAGGTTGGTGAGTTAGTTAGAAATAACAAATTTATATTCTGATGAAAGAACAATTGAAGGAGTGGTGAAGTGACTGCTGACTCTAATGTAATTATAAGCCTTGATTCAAGAACTCTTCTTGTGTCCATGAAATTAGATTACCCATCTTAACCATAACAACAGATTTTACATCACTGTGCTTTTTCTCAAAACAAACTGAGGCTTCCTCCTAATTTTCTGCCTTCCTTTATGATTGCCAAGTTTGTTGTCTGTTCCACCAGCATGCTTTTGAACTTTGCCAGCTCTAGAGGTTTTAAGAGTGCCTCGCACAGAATTATAGGTGAGAGAAGTTTCTGTATCTTGTCTGTTCTGAAAAATTATTTTTCGTAAACCAGATTTGCCTAAGATTGGGGTTAGACCTCATGGCAGCCTTCCAGTATCTGAAGGGGGCCTACCAAGGATGTTGGAGAGGGACTCTTCATTAGGGACTGTAGTTATAGGACAACGGGATAACAGATTCAAACTTCAACAGGGGAAGTTCAGGTTAGATATAAGGAAGAAATTCTTTACTGTCAGGGTGGTGAGGCACTCAGGTTGCCCAAAGAAGTGATAAACGTTCCATCCCTGGCAGTGTTCAAAGCCAGTTTGGACAGAGCCTTGGGTGACATGGTTTAGTGTGATATGTCCCTGCCCATGGCAGGGGGTTTGAAGCTAGATGATCGTAAGGTCCTTTGCAACCCTAACTATTCTGTGACCAGTGGTAAAGCCTATTTTGTACTTGAATGGACTGAAGGGTGTTTTTCTGTTTCTCTGTTTACTTCCCAGTGTTTGTTACCATTATGGAAATGGAACTTTAGTAAATTGTAACTGCATCCAAACAGAATTCTTTCTTATTGCTCTTGTTGTTAGTAAATGAGAAAGTCACCTTTAGATGCTTGAAACACTTCCATGTTTCAGTCAACAGTCCAAGGTTGCATTTCATGCTTATTCCTTGAATAATATTTTGATGAGTAGCTTCAGAAAACTTGAACTATGCTAAATTGCGGTTGAATTCTATTTGCATTATCAGCTCTCTGTTCTGGTCAAACAGTAATCACAAAATAACAGTCTGGTAGGAGCATGTGTCATTTGGTCCACTTACCTGCTCAAAGTTTGTTCACCTTCAAAGTCAGATCGTGTTTCATCGTATTTCATCGAAAAGGTTCCTGTTACTACCTGTGTTTCCTCTGCCATTCCCCTGCCCTCAGAAGAAGAAGAGATATGATGAACTAGTATTAATTTTGTTGTTGTTGTTGTCAGGACTTGACAGGAGCTGAATTATATACGCAGCCAGCTGATCTTTTGCATCCAGTAATTTATGCCACTGCCATGGTTTTGCTAATGTGTCTGTTGATGATCATAGTCAGTTACATATACCATCACAGGTATGAATCAAAACTTAACTGAAAAATTAATTTCTTGCATGCTTTTTCTTTTTGATAAAAACATGATAAGGTAATATGCATTTGGTTGAGGTTTTTCCCTATAAAATTTGTTGATGAAAATTAACAGTTAAGCAAGTAGCTATTTCATCTGTTCTTGAGTTTGACAGTTTAGCTCCCATAGCCATGTGTCTCTTTTTAATGTTTTTAACCATCTGTCTCACTTTTGCTTCACGATGAAAGAAGAGACCACTCAAGAACGTTGGTTGTTCAACTTCACATTTTTGTTGATGTGAAAGCTTGAAGGCTAAAAATTTTAAATCAGGCCCTAAATAGTTGTATAATGCTAGTTAATAGGAGGTTGTTATAATTTCTTGTGATGAAGACTAGATTTTCTTTGATTACAAAGTATGTGGTAGTCAAATGATCATTCGTAGTAATTATAGCTTATTTATCACAAGTGTATCTTGCTAGTTCATGAAAGATAATAGTGTAGCTGTGTTTTACTTTGTCTAATTTGTTCCTTTTAACAGTGTGATCAGGATCAGTGTGAAGAGCTGGCATATGCTAGTTAACCTGAGCTTTCATATTTTCCTGACATGCGTGATGTTTATTGGAGGCATAACTCAGACCAGGAATGCCAGCATTTGCCAAGCAGTAAGTAAACATGCACACTTGGAAAAAATCAGTTATCATTTTCATACTCCTACATATGTGTACACCCCTTTTTCCTCCTACAGAACAGTAGTACAGTACAGGCGTATTATCAGAAGGTAAAATTTTAGACCAAGAAAAGGGTTTTTTTTTTTTAAGATTTCTCTGTATTTTCAATCAGCCATGGAGGTAAAGCTAGTTTCTTATTTGAAAACTGGAACTTTTTTTTGCCCAAAATACTGTCACAAAAAATAAGTTTTACTGATTAGTTTTATTTTTGAGACTTACTTACTATGAAATTATCTTACATAGGCCTGTATGTGCTTTTACTGACTATGTGAAAACTGATTTCCACAGGTATTAAAATAATAACTTCCAGTTCCTCAATGGAATACACTAAAGGGAGGAAGAGAGAAGTGTTTCAAGTCAGAGATCTGTGCTTTCTCTAGACAAATGTGACTAGCTTTATTGAGACTCATCTTTTATAGTGTCTTGTTCTTCTAAGATTTGGCCATCTTTAATTCAGTTGCAGTGTTTCAGAATAATGACAGTTCCCACCTTGGAATGATATCAGTGAAATTTCTTTTTAATGTTTTTGTTTGGTTTGGTTTTGGTTTTTTTTGCATCCAGTGATTCATAGAAGTGTCTAATCCCTCGCCATAATGCTCTATATGCATTTTGGTTTTTTTTTGGCTTGTGGGTTTTTTTCCTTCTTGCATTAAGTTTTCCTTCCGCTAGAGGCAGCTGCAGCTATGTAGCCTTTACAGACTCCGCTGATGTGAAGATGGGTTTGTACAACTTACTTTATTTTTTCACAATGAATTGGCATTTAGAACTGTCACAATAGGGGATTTTTTTCTTACCTTGAAATGAGCTTCTTTTGAAAATTCAGGCTTTATGTGAGTTGTGCATTAAATGATTAATTTTTAACTTATTTTGGAAATGTTTGGGCATTCATTTACACTTTTCTTCTCAGGTTGGGATAATTCTTCATTATTCCACTCTTGCGACAGTACTGTGGTTGGGAGTGACTTCTCGTAATATTTACAAGCAAGTAACCAAAAAAGCAAAAAGATGTCAAGATCCTGATGAGCCACCTCCTCCACCCAGACCAATGCTGAGGTGAGACTGTTTCTGCAACTCATTATTTCCCAGGTTGCTGAGCTGTATGTTTTGACCAGAAAACATAACAGGTCGTTGCTTGCTTTTCTTTCCAGAAGTTCCATAAAGTTCCTTCTAGATTTTTCAGTTCCTCAGCATTGTGTTTAAAAGAGGATGAGGTGAAAAGCAGTTGATCTTAGACTATTGCCGATACGGTGCTGTGTATCTGATTTGTAAAATAAGAAATTGGTAGCTTTTCGGCATCATCACCGGGGCTTTGGTTAGCACTTTAGGTAGCAACACTTCCCATGAAATTACCAGCAAAAAGAATGTATAGAACTGCTGTCACACAATTAACAATAAACACTGCAATTTAACTAAATAAAGTCTAATACGTTTTCCAAGGATTCCTTACAGATAATTTGAAAAATAGGTATCACCCTTTATCAAATGAAAATAGTGTTCTTTGTGTAACATTCCTCTTATAAATTTTACTTCTGAAATCACCAAAACAGGACAAACAAGTGATCTGTGAAATTCATCCTAGGTAATGTATTTTTGATAGAAAAGAGTAACATACATTGTTCCTGTAGCTTAGTGAGCCTCTGGGTGTTAATTAAGAGCTGCTAAGCTGGAATCCTCCACAAGGTGGCAGAAGGCGATTAATTTTGGTTAGTTATCGGCGAATACGTAGAAAGCTTGATTTCCAAGTACAGAGACTGCAGAAAATAAAAAAAGCTTTTCTGAATATCATGAAATTTGCATTATTACATATAAGTATATAGAAATATTTAATTGATAAGTTAAAAGGTAGAAGGTTAATATTCATACCACTTCAAGTGCTCTCTTTGCTTTCCTTAACTTTAACTGGTTTGGGTTTTTTTAAGGAAAAGTAAATCTGTTGTATTAATTGTTAGGATATCATGGCCATTGCCAACTGTGTGCCTTCTAGCAGGGTATTGAGTGGACTTTTTAACACCTATTGTGGCTGTTTTCCTTCATCCCTTATTTGTCATGGAGTTCTTGCTTTGGCAAATGTTACAGTAATTAACAGCCTGCAGGCTCAGCTCTGCATAGACATAAACATGTACATACCATTTCAGATCTTGACACCTCATCTGTGACAATGGCAATGGCTCTTGAGACAAGTTATCAGATAAGAGCAGCCAGCCCTCATATTCTTCAGATTTTTCTCAGTGTCCAGCTTCTTTCAGATCAGCGATTTCCACAGTGAGAATGATGTGATGTTTTTGCATGGAGCCCATAGCAGGATTATTTGGTTTTGGTTTTTGGGGGTATTTTTTAGATTCAGTTGTCTTTTAAATTTATGATCAAAATAAAACTTTGTGGTGATATAGGAAAAAGTTTTGTGCAAGAACTGGTCACCCACTGTTATCAGGTCTCCTGTTTCTTGAACTTGGAGGGACAAAACAACTGATTCTCTATTGCCTCCACAATGTTTATGTTCCTCTCCTGTATGCCTTTTCAGAATTACAAAAGGTCTTTTGGACCATTAAAAACAGAAGGCCTCATTAATGTGTGTAAGTACACGTTTTTCGACTTAGGTGCCATATGTAAATTATTCTGCTTCGTGGTTTGAAGAAGTCCACCTTGCAGGTGGTAGGTAGGCATGATGTTTACACTGATCTTCAGTTTCTCTAGATATTTTCTGAAGGTGCCCTTCACACCTGTTAGCTTCCTTCCACTCCATCATAGACAAGCTTTTTTATTTATTTGGGAAATTAGACAGTTTGTGGTGGTGATTATAGTCATTGTGTGTTGATGGAACTTTGTCACAGGTCACAAACAAGGTGGAAGAAGACTTTGAAATGGATCTGGCATTCTTTGGAAAGCCACTATAAACATTAAAGGAGTTGCTGTGACCCACTGTAGCCAAGTGAAGATAGTACAACAGTTGGCATCAGCTGGAATTTCTTAACTGGGAAAGATCTATGCCAACTAAATATTTTTCATTGCCATGCCAGGCAAGAGACTGTAAAATTAACCTGAGATCCTCAGGTACCAATCACAAGAAGTAAATGGAGTTCGTTGTGCAGAAATGGCATTTGTTCAACGGACCCCAAACAGGACAAAAGGAAACAGTGTCAATTTTTCTTTTACGTAAAAGAACTGTTTTGCAAATTATCTTACTGAGCAATCTTAATAATGGGGTACTTCATGTAAAGCATGAAATAAAATAAAAAAACAGATATTTGTATTACTGTAATAAAAATACTGGGTTAATGTTTTACTTAGAAACTCATTTTGCTATTTAAGGGTTTGTTACCAGTGTATCACCTCTTGTGTACCCATGCCATTGGATTTGTTTTTCTCTTTTTTGATCTAATTTAAAGAGAAGTTTTAGTTCCCACAGCGTTCTATCCCCAAATAATAGTATTGCTGTATATCCTTTAGCATAGGATCATGGAATCACAGAGTAGTTTGGGTTGGATGGGACCTTAAAGATCATTTAAGTTCCAACATCTTGCCATGGGCAGGGACACCTTCCACTAGACCAGGTTGCTCAAAGCCCCATCCAGCCTGGCCTTATAGCATGTTTTTTGCATGGTTTTTAGTTACTATTCTGTTCATAGAATGCCTTGTTGTTTAATAATTTTGGGTTGCAATTTGGAGACTTAGGAATTGCTGAAGACTTAAACTCAACAACACACAATTGCACAGGTTTTGTTTTTTCTCTTTGGTTTGTTTTTGGGTTTTTTTTTTTGGTATTGGTACTTGGTGTCTTGATTTGGTCCAAGACAAGTCGTTAACATGTTCCTTCAATACAGCAACCTGAACTACAGCTGCAATCAATCCATATTGCTTCACTCTCCCACCAGTAACAACTTGCCTTGTGTAGAACCAGCTTCACCTGTCTGTCCATGTTTGAGTAGCAGTGCATCATTGAGGCAATGATTTAGTTATTTTTAGTGAAAGAGAAGTAGAGTAAAATCTACCACAAAGATCTGTTTCACTTGGGCAGGATCTGATTGCTGCATTAAGATGTGGAATAAACCAATCACAGTATTTGATCTTGGTAGGATTCAGCAACCGACTAATACATTTAGTGTACCTAGACTTCTAAGAAAAAAGACTTATTTATGTGTCTGATTTTTTGTGTCCCAAGGGGGACAGTAGTAACTCCTGGTGAATAATTTGAAAAAATGGAAAGCTCCAGGATCATAGGAATAGGTGTCTCCTGATGATAAAGTTAACTATGAATCTGTATGTCATTGTTGTAGGTTTTAATGCATGTTCTGACCTGAATTTGGGCTGGATTAGCATAAGATGCAGGACAGAGTGCCATTAATTGGAGCAATTGTCAATAATTGTTGATCTGGCACTAAATGAATTCAAAGTGAGTTCATAGAAATTGGAATGAAAAGTAAGATACTCCAATAACAAATTCCCTCGTCCTTGTGAAAGCAGTTTTCATTAACACCACCACAGGGAAGGAGGAGGTATATGCTTTGAGATTACAAGTTCCATTAAAAACAAATAAATAAGACCACCACCACCACCTCCACCCCAAAAAAACCTCAAGGTACAAGAGTTCTTGCAGCTGATCTTCTGAACATAGTGTCCATAATATGGGCAGGTTATCTGTGGAACACGAGATTGCTATTTTCGTTCTTAGTTTCCATATTTTCTTCCAGGAGTTTACAGTTTCTGACTGCCAGCTTTTGCTTCTTCCTTCTAACAATGTGTACCTTTGTTTAGTGCCTACAAGGGAGGTGAGAGGGGTGGTTTAGCAGGGGAGGAAAGAAGTGTAGTAAGGAAGGCTTAGGAAAAAGATCATATTGCTGAAGCCCAAACCTGTTTATTTTCCAAAAAAACTTGATGAGTTTCAGAATCCTGGAAGGTTCTCGTTTTCTTCATGCTGAATAAATTCCTTTGCCATTAAGCAGCCACTAATATACGGACTTTACTTTTTAGGTTCTACCTTATTGGTGGAGGGATCCCTATCATAGTCTGTGGAATAACAGCAGCAGCAAACATCCGAAATTATGGCAGCAGACCTAATGCTCCTTAGTAAGTACCGTATAACTGGGAGCTTTGTCATAAGATTTCATGGGTTTGCTTTTCTTAGTACTTGTTGCCATTAATCCTGATTCTTCCAGAAAATCTAACACAGCCAAGGCCATTTCAGAGTACCATTATGAACTGATAAATCATAAGTGACTTCTTAGAAGACGTTAATTTTGATTCTTTGGTTTGTTTCTTTTCCAGTTGCTGGATGACGTGGGAGCCTAGCTTAGGAGCATTTTATGGACCAGCTAGCTTTATAATTTTCATAAACTGTATGTATTTTCTGAGCATATTCATACAACTGAAACGTCACCCTGAACGTAAATATGAACTTAAGGAACCTGTTGAGGAGCAGCAGCGTCTGGCCACCAATGATCACGGAGAGCTGGCTCATCAAGATTCACTGTCAGTGTCGCTAGTTTCCACATCCGCTTTGGAGAACGAGCACAGTTTTCAGACACAGCTGCTGGGAGTAGGCCTTACTTTGCTTTTATATGTTGCTCTGTGGATCTTTGGAGCTATGTCAGTTTCCCTGTATTATCCCATGGACCTGATCTGCAGCTGTTTTTTTGGGGCAACATGCTTAAGCTTCAGTGCCTTTCTTATGGTGCACCATTGCATTAACAGGGAAGATGTCAGGCATGCTTGGATAATGACTTGCTGCCCTGGAAGGAGTACATATTCAGTGCAAGTAAATGTGCAGCCATCCAGTTCCAGTGGAACCAATGGAGAAGCCCCTAAGTGCACTAACAGTAGTGCGGAATCTTCATGCACAAATAAAAGTGCATCAAGCCTAAAAAATTCTTCACAAGGTTGTAAACTAACTAACTTGCAAGCTGCAGCAGCTCAGTGCCACCCTACTTCCCTGCCATTAAACACAGGTCCTCAGCTTGATAACAGCCTCACTGAACATTCAGTGGATAATGATATCAAAATGCATGTAGCTCCCTTAGAGGTACAGTTCCGAACAAATGGGCACCAAAGTCGGCACCATAAGAACAGAAGCAAGGGGCATCGTGCTAGCAGGCTTGCCGTGTTGAGAGAATACGCATATGATGTTCCCACAAGTGTGGAAGGAAGTGTGCAAAATGGCTTACCTAAAAGTCGACAAAGCAACATTGAAGGGCATTCAAGGACCCGAAGAGCCTACTTGGCATATAGAGAACGTCAATATAACCAGTCCCAACAAGACAGCAGTGATGCTTGCAGTACGCTTCCAAAAAGTAGCAGAAATACTGAAAAAACAGTAGCTACCAACAACAAAAAAGATATACTAAGGAAACCCATAGCGGTTGAACTTGAAAACCAACAAAAATCTTACGGCTTAAATTTAGCCGTTCAGAATGGACCACTTAAAAGCAGTGGACAGGATGGACCCTTGCTGACTGCAGATGGTACCGGGAATATTAGAACTGGGTTATGGAAACACGAAACTACTGTGTAGCAGAATAATTCATTGAGGGGTGAATCCATACGAACTGTGATTACACATTCCTTAAAGCTATTAACACTTTTGAAGACTGTTTACAAACTGTAGGTACTTTATGCAGGAAGGGAACGAAGATAATCTGCTGAGCAAGAGATTGTATGCTTTATTGTCTTTGCCGGTTTTACACAGATGAACTCTTGGTATTTTGTGACATTTTTTTGGAAGCATCAGTCTTTGAGGGATGCAGAACACAACTTTGTACATTTTTATTTTTTACCTGTAACCCTGCAGATGTGTCCACAACACATTTCAAATTTGTATTTAAATGTATAATAAATAGTATTTCCCCCAGCAGCCCAGTGTTTCACTTATTTCTTGTGCTTTTGAGGATGATTGCACTTGAAGTATCATCTTGATCTTGTTACTTCAGTGTTTGAAACTTAGGAGTTTTAGTTACTGAAGAAAATACTTGGTGACTGAAATAGGCAATGGAATAGCTCAGTTACTTGCTTAAGGCCTAGAATTTGCTGGAAATAAAGCAATGTTTTAAAGATACTTTTAATATCTTGTTTCCTACTTGTTTCATAAGTTACTTATATTTTCAGATGGTTGCAGCTTATTTTAATGCACGTGTACAGAGTTTTAGTTTACTTGGTAGTGGTTTTGGAATAATTCTCTATTTTGCCCTCATAATTGATCTGCCTGGGATGTTTTTGTTAATTTCTTTTAATTCATAATTGAGAAGATTATGAATGTTCACAGACAATAGGTGCTAATTTGTAAAGGTCATCAGTACCAGTAAAAACTCAGTTGTAATTGTCAGGAAGAATAATACCGCAGGTATTTTGGTAGGTGTTAATGAGTTAATCTGCTAGGAGTAGGATCAGTGTGAAAATCAGGGGCTTCAGTTTCAGTGTCTCTGTACAGGCCGACTCTTGTGGAGTGATTTGAGTTGCAAGTTCACTTTTACTCACCTGTATGTGACAACTTGGAGAATAATCTTTTCCCATACTATACAGAGTCTGTGTCAAAACAGTTCCAGTAGCAGAGCTATGTTAATAAGGTTAGCAGTTTTAAAAAGCTTGTGAATCCCAGCAGTTAGGAATAGCTAAAATGTGTAATGTTTAAATTATCATAAATCTTGAAAAATAAAAGTTGTAGTTTAAACACAAATTTATAATAGTAGTATAATTACAAAAATTAGTGTCAAGGTCAAAAATTTTCATGTAAAATGAAATACTACAGAGCTATTTTTTAAATTACAAGTACAATTTTCTATACTTGTTGACACCTTAATGTAAGCAAGATAATATTTTGTGTCATCCTGCTGTAGTGACAAATTTGAGGTAGTCGTTGCAGAGAAATGCTTTGTCTGTTTCTGGTACTGATTCCTGTCTTGATAAAACCATATGTATTAAATAGCAAAGAATACTTCTGTATAATCTAGTACTGATAACTTTTAAGCACCAAGTGGAGTTGGATTGTATATACCTGGCTCCCTGGTTTCTTCTTTTAGACTTGTCACTGTTGGATGTTTTAGCTAAGTGTATCTATTTGAATACAGATACAGGGCTAATTATTAATACTGAAATGATGTGTTAAATAATTTATAATGTGAGGACTCAGGTATGTTTAGTTATTGTGTGCCTGCCTCACTGCACCCTCTACTGATCAGGTTGATAGTCTGAACTAATCTTGGATGCATTGTACAAACCTCTCCAGTAGTACAGTGTTAGGAATTGGTTTCTATTTCTGCTTCTTGTAATTACCATTTAAAAATTCCTCAAGCAACATTCTCACAAGTGGATGACTCAGTTTTGATTGCTATTCTATTTTACTGCTTCAAGAGAGGTTGCTTTTAGCTTGTAATTGACCTTACAGCTACTGCTTGGATAGGTGCAGGAAGGCATAATGTCAAAGTGCTGCAATCTCTGGGAATGCATAAAAAAGTGTGTATGAAATACAAGTCACTTTTGGATTAGACATCTTTGAAGAAAGTGTCTTTCCTAACCAAAAAGGTAAGTTTTCCTGCTTTCGATGAACATCTGAATACAAAATTCACACATCATTGCTTGAACATACAATTAAGACCTGAAGGTGCAAATGTTTTGGTTTTACTGAATGAAGAGCTCTCTATATTACTATTTGCTCATAGGTAAGGTGTTATCAGAATATCTAAAATGCTGTTTTAAATTTGTGGAGGTTAAGAAACATTCCAGGTGTTGAGAGGAGGAAGCAATTATCTTTTGTTAAGTTCTTTCATTTTTACTGTACTCCATTTTTACCAGTTATTTGTTAACACTGTCCTGCTTGCCAAAGCTGTTTGTCTTATTGGATTGTATTGGTGCTTTTTCACATCCCTGAGTGAACTGAAGGACTGGAGTTTTTTCAGTGTGTTTTGGCTGCTTTTTTAGGGGGGCGGTGTAGTGTTAGTTTCTAGATCTGATAGAGATTAATAGCATAGACATCTGTAAGAAATACTATTGCCCTTACAGTTCAAAGTTCACATACAAAGCATGAAGTAAGGTTCTAATTTAAACAAATACACTGTGAATTTTTAATCCCTGCATTCAAAAACTGACGTTTTGCATTGTAGAAGTGATTTGTGTTTTAATTTAAACTACATTTGTGTACCTCCTCCATTTCTAAGATTGGGGAGATGGAGGAGGAAATGAAGTAGTGATATCCAGATGTTAGATGTAAAATTAGCTTCGTATAGAAGACAACTTTTGGAAACTAATAGGTTGATAAGATTAGTAAGTATGACAGACTTTCATCCCTGTAATACTAGATCACCAATACCACCTCATATCTGAAAAGGAAACATCTGAAGCATCCTTGAGTAGAGGTGAGGAAGACAGCCGGATGCTGCTGTTCACCAGCCTGGCTGCTTCTTAAAGCCCTTGCAGACCTAGTGCTGCTGACTGGGCTCTTCTGCTGACTCCAGCCATGGCTCTTCAACATATCACACACCAAACCTTGAGTCGGGAGGGGGATGGCTCTGCAAATTTGAAAGGCAGTAGCTAAAAGATCAGTGCAGAGACTGAATGTGCCAACTTCCTTAAGTGTGCTTTAGAGCCTGTTGAGTGCATGTCTAATGTGTCTTTCATTTAAAAATCCAGCTGACCTTCAGTTGCTCCAGCAATCTGCAATGAGAATGGAAGTACTTGAATCAAAATGAAATCCCGAAATACATGATTTGAGTATACAAATGAAAGATTTAGCTGAACATAGCATTTTCTCTGAAGTTGGCATCTACTCAGTATGATAGTGCTTATAAATGTTACATTCTTCAAGCTCTGCGGTGAAGTAGATGAGGCAAGACTTAATTTTAGTTTCTATTAGATAAAGATTCTTGAAATCTTGTGCTTGATGCCTAAGTGCTGAATACAATAAAAGTTCGATGCACCTCTTCCATGGGGACATCTGAAAAGCCTCAAATCCAATAATTAACTTGCACGAATGAAAGAGAATGCTAAATGTTAGAATAACATAAAAGATTCATTTCTTAAGTGGCTAGAGTTGCTTCAGAGTTCATACTTTTCATGAAATGAGTAAAGACACAGTAGACAGAAACATTTATACAAAAGAAAAAATCAAGTGTAAATTTCAGTCTTCACTTGGAGGAGGAGGAGGAGGAGTTCAGCCCCCTCGCAAAGTCTAAAGGGCTTGCTGTGAGTAGTCACTGTAATTCTGGATATGATGAGTATTTAATGTGAAACATACCTGATGTTTTCACTTCATCTACCCAAAGTTCTCTTTGCTATGATTACTCTTTTTCTCCCAACATAGAGTCATAGAATGTTTTGCCCCCCACCCCTGCCAGGGACAGGTACACCAAGATGAAATGTTCCTCTTGCACCTTTTTTCCTAATCTGCTACCTGTTATGTGTTAATGCAGTGTTAGATTGTTGTCTGCAGCCTTCAACACCCTTCTGCATCATTAAGCTGTAGAGCAGCTTCCTGAATTGTTTGGAGCGATTTCCTTTTAAATCATGATGAGTACATAAGTCTCAGAGAGAGTCCAAATCCACGCAGCAGAGAACTGCAGTAGGCAGAGGCATGATTTCATCTGTTAGCTGATGTTGGATGAAACTAGCAAAATGGGAACTGGTAGGAAGAACAGGTTTCCTCCTAGGAGGAGGCACCCCCAGTAACATCCAGAACTGCTGAGGAAGATATTTAAAATTAGAATAAATACTCAGATGTAGTGTGCAACCAACCATTAACAGGCTCATCTAAAGGTGCTAGACGTGCAACTTCCACAGGCTCTCACAGGAGCTGTAATACGAGAACTTGTCTATTCTGTTGTCACAGAACCCTTAACCAGGTCAGACCACAGTTTAATCTTCAACTCTATGGGCTGAAGTTGTACTGCTATTATAAATTTTCATGTAAAACTGTACTTAAGTTGAATCATGGCATGATAACTACAAGGCAGATAGTGTTTGTGAGGGAGAAGAGTTTGATGCCAAACAGCAAAGGGTAGTTGAAAGGCCATGTTCTATGAAATGTGGGTTTAGATGTAAAAACACCTTTTTGCAGGCCATTACAGTCCTAAGGTTTGATCAGCAAAAATGGGTGCAATCACTGGTACCTCATTCCTTCCACCTGTACATGATGAACAGCCCAGCAGGTTGCCCTGGAATGCTACTGTGCTGGGGTTATGTAGATAGTTCCCCAGTACCCCTCAACCAAAGGAGGATCAGGATGTGGGAGCCATCGCCCATTTGTTGACACATCCCTGGGGATCATTGGTGTTATCCCACCCTGTGCTGTAAGGCCACTTTGGTATCTCATGGCTAAAGTTCAAATCTCAACCATGTGGACAGTGCAAATGGGCTTTAAAAATGCCAAGAATAGAGTTAGAACATCCTTATGCTACCAGCTTAAGAGAAATGCATCTTTCCGTCTAAAACAGTCAGCTGCACAGTGATAACTGCAAGGTGGAGTAAATAGTGTCAGCTGTTCCCTCCAGTACATGGCTCAGTAGCTTTCCTGTCATCTTCAGCAGCCAACAATGAAGTGACCCCTGTTGTGTCTGTCTTTTTGATAGTTTCATACTTTATGATTTTTCCTTGTCTGTCTGCTATGTGAGCTACCTGGCAAGTTTCATGCTTTAAACGTATCAGCTCAACTGGTGTGATTTCCCCTTCCCTGTTAAAATGACCACCTTATATCTAGTGTTCCTGGATGCAAGAACAGGAATGAAATACAGCTTAAGATTTGATTAGTTTGTAACGAACTCTTGAGTAAACTCATTATAATGGAAAGTTTGAGAACTGGGAGGAGAGTTTCCTAATCCTGTCCAGTATTTCTGATAGGGAAGATGGGAAGTTTAAGTCCAGTGCTTGCCAGAAAAAAACAACTACACAAAAGAACAACAAAAAGACCCCAGCCCCACACAACACCAAAAATACCCACAAGCCAGACCTAAGCTAGCAAACCAAAAAACCTTCCCAGACAGAGAAAGCCAACAAATTCCTGATACAGATCCCAAAAGCTACAAGAGCAAAATTTAAATACTGCTTAATAGGTAAAAGTGTGTTCACAGAGGCAAAGATGAAGCTGCTCCTTGCTCTAAGGTGCCCTTAGTCTGCCCATATGGTGATAATACTGGAGACTAATTGCTGAGATCTGGTGGTGCTCATTCTGGCCTATGTTTGAAGCCTTTGTCTGCAAACAGGCAGGCAGACCCAAGAGTGTCAGGAAAAAGTAACTTGGAGTGAGGCTACATGCTAGAAATACCACAGCAATTAATGGCCAAAGCTGTCGGAAGCGGGATCTGTGTTCCTGGACATCTTGTTGTATAACAGTGTAATTACCACAGTCCTAGGACTGGGGTAAAATTATTTCCTCCCTGCTGTCAAACAGCTTATACTCAACTCAAACAGGCACCTGATGGGGTTTTTTTAAACTCCTCTACCCTCTGAAGTTAACAGATAACAGCTGCCAACTCAGCTAGTTGGTAGCTCAGCTTGTCCAACACATATGGTGCGAGTATCTTTCCTCTCCTAACAGGTTCCATCTAATTATCTTGTTTCCCAAAATACCTTTTTCCTTAACAATATTCACGGTAATAATCAAAGCCTCAGAAAACTCACCCCAACTTCCCTGCACACTTTCCCCCCAGAATACTGCCTGCTGCTGCAGGGTCCTCTTTTTTTTAAAACTGGGAAGCATTTTTTAAAGCTTTATTCAACATTATTGAAATTAAGGCAGACAATAAATTCCTGCAAGACCAAAGGATTTCTTCCATGAGATATGAACTGTTTACCTAAGTAAAGATTATGAGCTCTGCGATAGCATGATGTCCTTGTTAGTCTGGATCAGAAATGCGAAACGTTGCCTGGAGGGGTATCTATGAGCTGCTATATTATTCCTGTTAATTTCCTTAGGGTTTCTGCTTCAACAAGTATCACCATAGAGTCTTCTCAAGAGAATGCTAAATCATCATTCCTAATGCACAGAAGAACACTTAAGAAAATAAAAAGCCTACCCTTTTTCTTTCTGACTGCACATGACAGAGATTCTAAATTTATGCCCACCTGCCAGTGGAACTTTAACACAGCTGTTGAGTACAGCTCTATTGAAAAAAAGAAGACACATACAAACTTCTTAAGGAAACCAGGTTGGTTTTGGTTGGTTTGGTTTGGTTGGTTTTTCCAGCTGTGTCTGCCAAAAAGATCCAACTTGGGGTTATTCTTGGGGTGTAGTTTACATTAAGGTGAGTTTTCAGTGTATTACAGAATGGGTGTCCAGAACCACAAAGCTATAGGGAATGCTTCTTAATACTCTGCCTTTTCTATCGCATGTTGTCAAATCAAAAGCCAGGGTGCTATCAGGCAGGTGTTGGAGGTGAGCTGCTGGTACCTCATGCCTTGTGATAATGAGGCCCAGACTCCTCATTTCCATGGATGTAGAATCTCAGTGACTCGATGCTCTCACACTAGCTGTCATCAAGTCCAGCCATGGCCAGCACAGTTACCTGCTAACTGTAAGTCATTGCTCTCCCAGAGTACTGGACTGCATGAAAATTCAGCAGGAAGAAAACATGCTGCTTTCCAAAGCCTGACCTGCACATCTGCCCTCCTTGGCCTCACATACACAGCTATGAGAAACAAGCTTGGTTTTCACTCTGGAGAAGCTGTTCCTTGGGGAGCTGTTGCTGTAGCACAGCACTTGGCAGCTGTCAGCCTGCGGCAGAGTTAGAGACAGACTTCATTTGAAACTATTTGACCTGTGGACAATAAACATAAGTTAAAAATAAGCAGTCTGTGTTGAATAGCAGCCAAATGACTTACAGAACATGGAAATCTGATATCAATAATGGAATTGTTGATCTATTCTTTTATGCCATGAGCATAAGATGCCGAGTACTGTACTCCATCTGTTCCAATTCTCCTGTTCTCATCTGGAAGTATAAGCTTAAGTGGCTGCGTGTAAAGAAAAGGAGCTACCTACAGCCCTGTTAGGCAGAAGTCAGCAACTCTGACTTTTCCCACAAATTTCTGTGGGCTTTGTATGAGAAGAACTGTTCTCTGACCTAGGAGGGCAACTAAAAATGCATGAAGTCAGGAGAGCTGATATTCTACATACTTTTAAAGAGCAAAGAATTGAACCAAGAGTACTAGGAAAATGTTTAGTTCTTGATGTACAGCCTTTGTTTCAAGGAAATTTGCTATTAAAAATACATATATATTTAATAATGCAAACATTCCCTTTAAGAACAAATTAAAGTTTGTGTTTCTGTTTTTTCAGGTTTTGTGATGTGTCTCTTGTTCAGACTTCAATAATGTATACACTTTTCAGCAGCATTACAACCATATCTCTTTGATAGTGGGGAGGCAGAAATTCCCTAGAACAGTGCCCCACTTGTGCAAAGCAAGGAGGAAGCCAAGGAACATAAAAGGACAGATGAAGTGAGAATGGGGACAGTAATGGAAGAAGAAAATGTGAAAGAAAAGATTTTTCAATTTATGCCAGGACTCTGAGGCCTGGTAGGTACCAATAGGTGCTGCTTCTGCGATCCTCCTACACTTCTAAGGAGGATATGGCTGCAGAAATAATTTCAAGGGCCTGAAAGATCCCAAGAAGATTTGAGAAGGAAGAACAGAGGAGAAAAATTGTGAAGATGAAGTTATAAATATATCATAACGTTGCTAGTGCCATGCACCGGTAATGGGCAATATAAAGGAATGGGAACTATCACAAAGATACAGAAGGGACATAATAAATAAATGATCTGAAGTAACAACGTGAGCAATAGCAGGATAGGAAGAGGCAGTGCAAGCCTGTCACAATAGACAGTTTCAGTCACGGAGAGAGCGTTGCCATGGATTTCAATAGGGAGCAGACTTTCAAAGTTGCCTGCAGTCACATTAAAATGGAAAAAGTTCCCAAATGAGAACACACTCAAGATTCATCTCCAGAAATGAAAGCTACTTCACTTATAGTGGTAGCAGAGAAAACAAAAAGCACACTGCTGCTGTGATAAGGAACAGAAAATGGAGAAGACTGGTAGGTAATACTGCATTATAAATAAAGACACTCATTGTTTTCACTTCTTCTATTGTGCTTTAGAATTGTATAATTGTTTTCTGGTCCTTTTATTGCTATCAGCTCTATCTGTATTATCAGATAGTAACAAAACTCAGAGCTTTCACTCAAATTCATAGTGTGCATAATGTATTTTTGGTCTACAGCATCATTAACCAAGGTGTTATTCTAACATTCTCTCTTATGAGAGAAGTTTAATCAAAGAACAGCAGGATCTAATGTCTGCTCAGCAAAGCATTTTGACTCTTATGGCTAAATAGATTTGTAAGGTACAGGAGAAGTTAATGTAGAAAGTGATTCTTCTGAAGAGTTTATGTGCCAGTTTATTATAAACTGTAAATTGCTTTTGGAGATGAAAGACATTCTTCCCTGTTATTAACTATAACATAATGACACCGGTTCTGAAATAATTTTAAAGCTAGGGACAGGAATATGCTCATCTCACTGCACCTCAGCACTCCTGAAAGAGTACAGTACTGAAGTATGTGGATGCAACAATAACAAAACCCTTGCTGTAATACATATGCTGTAACAAATTGGGTCTTCTGGATTCTTCACGGGCGTTTTTACAAAAGTGTAGCATTCATTCAGACTCTTTGTCTAAAATAGCAGAGAAACAGTCATGAAGGTACCAAGAAACACCAGGAAATCAGTGAAATTTAACCTGCGTGCATATATCTTACATAAGACAGAAGAGGCAATTTTGAATTCTGATTAGTAATCTCCTATGTCTTGAGTCATCCTGCCAGTTTTCATGGGATTAGTTGTTGATGAAGGTACCAGTTAAAAGGCATCTCTAAATATCTGCAGTCAGACAGTCAATGGAATTTTTACCATGTAAATTTCTTCCACTATTAAGATACCAGATATATGTTATCAACTGATAATAAGTTGCCTAAAGCAGGAAACCAGCTGGTTTTGAGTATTTGCTGCATGAATGACATCAAACAGCAATTTTGCTGCATCAGATCATGAATGCAATTTACATTTATGTTCACCATGCCCATTGGGTGCATTGTGACACTCTTATACATGTGATGGACTCCAGTGGTTCCCCTGGTCTGATGGTAGTGGTGATGGTAGTAGCTCTGCCCAAAAGCCACTGAAAATCAAGATAGAAAATAAGCAAGGAAACAGAGCTAAGAGTGAAGCATTAACCAGCCACCTATTTCAAGGCAATGTTTGCCGGTTCTGTTGTTTGCCAAACAGAAGCTTTATTTAGGCCAAGAACAAAGAACAGAGGATTGGGTCTGGTCCAACAAAAGCCTGTGCTTGTTAATGTCAGATCTGAACCCAAATTCTCAGGATAATTCTACTCATTCTTGATTTTTTTGATAATTACTTAGTATTTGCTGCAAATCAAAACAGGGGTTGTGTGTGCACATGTATGTCTGCGGGTGGTTGTATAAAATTTTTCAGCTTCACCCTCTTCCAAACATCCCCTGGTAGTTAATTAAAAAATGTAAAATTTCCTATGGATATTTTCAGAAGATCCCAGGTGATTTAAGAGCTAATAAATGACTTTCACAGAGATCACAGAGCTCTTTGTTTCCAACTCAAAACGCACACTGTAAAATCCCATCTCACATTCTTGCATTTTGATTTTTGTTAAGAAGCCATCACAGGTTTATTTGCTTGCTGCTGCTTTTTGCTTTTTTTATAAAATATGATTTACTACATTGGCAAACCTTTTTTTCCCCAGAAGATGGCTCTGAATGCGATATTGCAGGGTGCACATTTTTCTGTACTGCAGTGTAAAACCCTTTCATGTGTTATATATTGCAGGCAGCTGATTCAGAGGAATTTGCAACCAATATGCAAATATTCCCTGAAGTCCTTGATTTTGCCCCAGTAGCGTTACTGCAAAACCTATGGCCAGTGACTGCCTAAGTTGTGGGTAACATCTGTGGCAAGGGGAGCTCTGCTCTCCGCAGAATCACTTACTCAACTTATCTTCCCACCACGGTAGTACTTTGCTATTGTTATTATTATTATACATCTAGGATAAGGATTAGACTATGCTCCAAGCAAATTAATATCATGCTTTTTCTGTCTAAGGAAGGAACTATTAGAACTCCTCACAGACAAACCCACCAACAAGTTATAACTCGAAACCCTTCTTTGTTATCTGTAAGTCAGGTGGCAATGGGCTGTTAGCTGCATGAGCTGGTTCAGCAGACTGACAAAGAGCCAGACAAACCTTCAGAGATTCTCCCTGTTGTCTCTTACAATGGGCATGTTATGGTGGTTCCTCTCCATAGGCAGCTAGCACCTGATTTGATATAATACTGTGCTGTTAGAGAGTAATGGCTGAGGCCTCCTCATCAGCTTGAGATTGGGACCAACTTGCTGGAATAGACTGACCACCACTGTCCTCTATAGAAATTCAGCAATACTTTTGTACAGTTAATATCACCACCTCATAAAAATCATGTTTTCTCTCCATGAGACCCATATGATTAGCAGAAGGAGGATATTCCATCTTTTTCTTTGCCGTTGTCAATGCTCTCCCCTTGCTCCTGAAGTTGTCTTCATCAGGAGGCAGTCCTGGCTCACTGGTTGTCTGTGCAGGAAGATCCTCACAAAATTTGGCACCTTTGGCGTGCATTTCTTGTCTGGTTCCACAAGGATCTTACTCTTGCTACCTTCTATTGCGCAGCCCTTGGCACTCTGTACTAGGTATCAACTTGTAATGACTCCACAGCACCCTGGAAGCAGCTTCAGAACACAGAATTGAGTATTTTCCTCACCGATCCTTTAATTTTCCTGTCCCCCAGCTTTATTTGTGCTATTAATGCTTCTTTATTTACAAAGACCATTAAATAAAAGTTTAATTGCAGCCAATATTGGGTTTTCCTTGTTTCAAAACTTGGAAGAGTCAGATTAATTTCAAATGCAGTCACTGGAACATTAACCAAAAGTGTCCTTAGAAAACAAAATGTGAAATGCATATTAACTAATGTATGAAGATAGACTTCTGTATGTGGTTTATATTGCTGGAAGTCATCTTCAATACCACTTCAAAACTGTGGCTGACGGTGAGTCATGCAACTAAAGAACTAACACTTAATAACACTTTAAGCAAAATATTTTGGGGTTGATCTAATACCTATACATGATTTCAGTCATTTTGATATAAATGTCTTGAGTTTGTCCTGTAAAGCTAGCTGGATATATAATCTCTTAATTTAATTATTGAAAGTATAGAAGACGAATGGAAAGATTTGGAATTGTACTGTTCTTGTAAAACTGGACAGGGTAATAAAAATGGCAACCCTGAGTAATTTTATGAAATTCTTTTCAGTGTTGTAGAACGAAAACATACTTTTATGATAGTGGTGAACTGTAAGTGATAAGATATTAAAGTAGATCATAAATTCCTAGTAAATATTTAAAATGGGTTCTTCCAACTAGAATTTGACTCAGAAGACAGCTGCTTTGAGGACTAGCATTTTAAAGAAGCAGACACAAGGAGTTACACTTATGAGGCTCATCCACATGACAAAATGGGTCATTTTGTGACCATGAAGTTGTCAGACTACTGAGGTAGTTCCCAACCACAATGTTAGGCCCATGTAATATGTGCTGGGCAGCTCTGCTCAGAGATGCTGCCTGGGGACTATAATACAGCAGGCCCAGGATTCAGAATCATGATTCTGAGCTTGGGTTGACAAGTCCTTCCTCCAAGCAAGACCAAACAGCACCAACACAGCGCTGTTTTGCCATGGCTACTAGTGTCATACCCTGCAACAATACCACAGTCAATGCCTCACCCTTTTACTCCAATGACCTGAGTTACACAGGCACTTTTGCAGACTAACTCTCCTTAATGAGTGAGTTGATGACTCTTGAATCCAACTTTAAGATTTCTAAAATTCTAAATGATTTCACTTCAAAATGTTCCATGACAAAGGATCAGCTGTAGTATGTTCAGAGAGGTTACTGTATCAGCAGGCACAAAACGTGTATTTGCAACAAGTGGAACCACCAAACTTCAATTGTGGATATAGCAAAATGTCTCCGTCTTTCTCCCTTTAATACTGAAGGTGCCTGACAAGCCTAGAGAAGAGCCATAATGCATTTAGCTAAGTGTGATGCTTGGAATAAGCTGGTAGCATCAGTGAAAGCACTCTTCTTTCCTAGAGGTGTGGAAGTACTGTGAAGGAGATGCCCTGTGAATACTCATATCATGGAAATTGTATGCAAGCGTCCAAAGCAGCTTTTCACTTAAGAGAGCTGGAGTATCTGCCTTCATACCTTCTGGCTGTTAAATTCCCCTTATAATTTTCTGTATCATAAACCTCCCTACTTTTTAGACAAGCAGGAGGAAAAAAGATCCATTTGGAGCATATTACTTTCAGATAAATATCTACCTTCACCCATTTCAATTTGTATGTGTCGTGGTTTAAGCCATAAATCAGCCACGCAGTTTGTTCACTCACTTCCCCCTTTTTCTTCCCTCTGCTCC
>JAOEHY010004542.1:0-10518 GCA_025447955.1 Psilopsiagon aurifrons | reverse complement strand
CACAAGTCAAAAACACAGTGCTGCACCAACTACTAAGAAGGAGAAAAATGACTGCTACTGCTGAACCCATGACAGTATGGAACATTCCTGACTTATTCTATTCAAAAAGGGATAAAAATCTCAGGAGATGGTAAATTTTTGTGTTATGTGAGTATAGATAAAATCAGCCAACTGGTACCGAGGGCAGACTGCCACTCTAGTCAAACCTGGAAGTATCCCAACAAAATGAAAACCTGTTTAGAACTTCCATTTTGTAATTGGACTACTTCACAACCAATGAGACAAAAAGCCTCCAAACTATATTTAGGCTTTGATACTGAGAGAACCATTTGGTTTTTGAGATTGCAGTAAAACCTCTATAATATCATACACCTGATTTTCATGAACTGACAAACATCCATTGAGACCCACTTGTTGACTGGGGTGGAACGGTATTGGTGAAGATATTGAAAACGCATCAGGTCACATCAGATGAGTGAAAAAATTCTGTCCCAAGCAAAGTTAAACAAAAACCTAAACCACCACCTTCCTCATACACCACAGTTTACCACTGGGCCAGCGAGTGTTTCTGCACAATCCAGTGTGATTTCAGCCATCCACCTTCGTCTAATTTAAATGTATAGGAAATGACAGGCAAGAAGAAAAGATGACCACAGCTAATGTACTGGCAAGAAGTAGAGAGAGAGAGAAAAAGGAGTCACTAATTAGCTGCTTTCAGCAAAGGAGTTGGGCTGAGACACACCAAATCAGATGTTGCACTGGGCTGGCAGATGTGAAACCGCAGAGATGGAGAGAGCAGTTACAGAACAGGGTGAGAGTACTCTTGCTCCTCCACTGAGCTTCTAAAAGAGAACCCAAGCGTTCTCCTGGTTTGTTTCAGTGGAATCATTCTCTGCACTTATTTCAGTTGAGTTTTTGTAGACTTAAGGAATTAAAATGTTCTGTTCCCAGGTTCAGTGCAGATTTTTCCTCTGTCTTTCCCTGATCTCCATTTCAGTAAGCAGAGTTCTCCAAATTTGAACTTTCATGATACACTTTTGGACAAAAACCATGTTTCAGTATCAAAATCTCTTTCTCATAATTTAGGGGCTAGATAGTCAGGCTTTTTCAAAATCTGTTGTGCAACTCACTTCTAAACTTCTCCTTAAGTCGATTTTGTTGAATTCAGACGGTTTTGATGATGAGCCACTGAGTAATGGTTAAATTTGAAGTCTCCAGCTGTTTGTTTCATGAAAAATGCAGAAAATACAGCATCAAAAATACAGAAAAAGATCTGGAATGAGTGCTTGTTCTGTTCATTATAACACTCCTACACAATAAATTCTTGGTATGTGTGAATAAGTCATCTTTAGCATATGTCATTTAGTAGCCTTTAAGAACTGCCTCATAGTCAGTAGCAGAGAGATTGAAAGTTAATGCTGTCTATTTTAGCACAGCAACTATTAGCCTAGCTTCTGCTGGTATTACTAGAAACTGCCATGTCCAGAGGAATCAGAGAGGACCAGACCAGCCTCACTAGCCACAGTTATAGTTGAGGAACATTGACAGAGCACTATTCATCTCACCACACATGAATTCTGGAGGAGGTATAAAGATATCCTTCCACTGACAATCCCTGCAGTGTTGTCAGTACAGAGAATGGGCAACGGATATCAATTTAAAAAGAGCAAATAAACCTGAAGCTGATACCACAGAAAGGCAGAAATAGAAGGCTCTTTCAGTCTGCACTGTGAGAAAGTTGGTGACAGACACCAACACCTGAGGCAACACTTGGGGAACACTACTTTTATGCGTTCTAAATTTTGACTTTAAATTGTGTGTAATATTTTCAACAAGAGTAATTTAGTCTTTGGAAATCTTGTTTATTACTTAAGGTGAAACTGTATTGATTATTTAAACAAAGTAAAATTGAACAGGTTTGTGGGGGAATGAGGAGGAAAAGGGGAATGCCATGAACCATGAACCTACTGTTTGGTAAATATGAATGACTATATTACGAAGTTGCCTTTTATCTAAAAATATCATTTGTTTTCATATTTACAGAGATTTAGAGGGCCAGAAGAGCAACACAGGCAGAATAAAATTGGACCAAGTGTTGTGAACACGAAAGGCAGAATTTAAATCATTAATGGATTAGCTAGACAGGAATATTTTTCTTCTCAGAAAACAGATTTAGGTTTTTTTCCAACCTGCCAACTGACCTTTGATAATTCCTCTTGATGAATTGCATAAAGGTATTTAACTTAATCTCTGGAAAAACAAGCCAGAATCTCAATGCACCTTTTGATAAGCATCTGAAAGGAAGTGAACTGATGAAAACTGCTGTCCTAGGCCCTGCTCTCTTAAACCTTTATGCTGAGTTTTCATAACTCAATCAATTTCCTTTTCTTGGAGACTATGAGAGAGTGTGAGTCACTATTAATAATTCCTGAAGTTAATTCTGTTCAGAATATCTTTGTTCCTGCAGAGAGTAAACTTGGTATTCTTATAAAGAGGATGCTGCCCACAGGCCTTATACCTCTGACAAGGAAAAAAAAAAAAATCAGGTTAAAATAAAATAATTTAAAATCCTAGAATTATGCATAATAAAAGGGAATTTTGTTTATTGGCAAGCCTTGTGCAAAAGCAAGTCCTCAAGTTATGAAGGTGTCAGGTGGGTGCACTAAAGCTGATCTGCTCTCTTCTATTCACTGATAATCCATGGTCTACCTTTGCAATCTCTGAGGGGCTGGTACATAGAAAGCCTCGCTCCTTCTGCTTCTCTCATCCTCTTCTTTTCAACTACTGCTTCAATAACAAATTGCAGTACTTGAAAGTTTCTTAAGTGCCTTGCCGTTGTACCATTTCATACTTAAGACTCATTAAGATCCAAATACCAGGGGTTTTGAGCTGGGGTATCAAACAGTATCTGTTCTTAGACACAGTATTTACAGAGAAGCAAGTATTTATAGAAGCAGCAATGTTCTGTGTAACAAACTGCAGAGTGCAAGGAACCAGGAATGCTACATTCAGACCTGACTCTCAGGCTGAGGAGTTCAAATCCACACCGCTTGGCAGGAGAAAGCATCTGCGCTCTGTGAGAGAAGAGCTGTCTCCCTTCCTGCAACTGAAAGAAAAGGAACCCAAGATCAACAAATCAACCAAGCACAACGAACCATAGAAGCAAATACAAGAGGGAGTACAATACAATAGCAAGCATTTGTAATTGTAGTGCTGGTCAGAAGAGGAGACATCTAGGGTTCTGCTATCATCACTACCTCCAGGACCTCTGTAGAGGTGTCCTTGATGTCTTCAGCCCTGCTCTATGACTATGCTCTAAGCAGCATGAAGAGGATTTCTGTGCTTCATCTTGCACACTCTGACACACTCTGACAGTGTGGGAATCCACAGTCACATAAGAGGTGGAGAATGGCTTACACTCAAAGCTTGGCATTTCCAGCACTGTTCAAGGAGGACAAGTCTGCTTTCCCCAGGTAGACCTGGAAAACTAACCTGTGCCTCCCAGCCAGACCAAGCACTTGAGAAACTTTGTTAAGAACGAATAATAATTATTAAAAAAATAATAAATTTTAAAAATAATAAAATATAAAAATATGATAATAGGAAAAGCACTTTCTTCTGGTGTCATTTCCCTACCTTCATACATTCCCCAAAAGATTTCTTGAGATAAGTTAGCTTCCATTTAGTTCTAGGAGAAATTATTTCTCACCCAGGACACCTACATCTAGCTTGTCAGCTCTGAGAAAGGCAGGCTGTGCAGCCATCGTTGTGTGCATGCTTCCTCTTCTGAAAGCTCTAGGGAGTGACAGTTTTGGATCTTATTTCAAGGTGTTTTTCACTTCCCCCTGAGTCTTTACAAGGGCCAGATGCCCTGGTTTGGGCACTGTAGTGTTGCATTTGTGGGTGTAAAAATTGTCAGCTCTGGCTGTAGAAGCTTTGCAGTGCAGAGAAGGAACAGGGCTAGGTGGCATGTCTGTGTATTCCTCACATGCACCAGCCTTCACTAGTAAGGGGAAGGATATTACTGAGGTGCTTTTGCTTTTTGCAAAGTGGGGGTGTGTGCACAAGCAGGGAGTCTGAAGAAGGGGAGACACTTTAAAGACTATGATTGAGCTGGGGTAGCTCTGAGTTGACATGTGGGAACAAGACTAGCACAGGTACCAGCAACTGCAGTCTGATCGCCCTAAATACACCTAACACATGCACACACACCCCTTGCCCCCCAGCTTTTTACTGTCACAGAGCAGCCACAGGAAACTCCAGCCAAGCACAGATTTGGAGTTAGAGCAGAAAATACAAATCCTTATTTTATAATAAGAAGATAAACAGTAAAGGCAGTTCTTACCTAAAGAATATTGGCATCCGTTGATTAATATAGGAACAGATTGAATCAAGGAAAAAGCATTGAAGCAGCATTAGCTGGTGCATGGCCCACTCTTACAGAATTGTTGATGTTGGATTTTTATTAGAAGAGCACAATTCTTTCCCAGATAAATGGAGTATGTTATTGACTGGGTTATAGCTCTGCTAGTTTAAATCAGAAAAATCTGCAGAGCTTTACTTTTCTTTGATTTTTACCTTGCCAAGGATCCACAACCACAGTGTTAACAGCCAAGGTATATACTAGCGTGCAAGTTGGAGGTAAACAAAAAGTCATCAAATTTATCTAGCCTTTGAAGTACATAGTGTATAATGAGCACATTGGAAATGAAACTTATTATTGCTTCAGAAACAGAGATGATTACGTCCCCTGATTGTTCAAAGCACTACAAAGTACACAAGACAATCACATGTAATTGGTATAAATCGAACATCCTGAACTGCCTGGAGCTTAAATTGAGAAAATGGAGAACAAGATCAAAGACCTATAAAATATTAATATTTTCTTGAATAGAATGCTGAATTTCTATTATGTGCTTCAGCTTTATTTCCAAAACTTATTAAAGCTTTTTCTCCCACTGGCTGACACATACTGTTATCCCAGCTCCAAACACATACAACATGACCAAAGATTTGCTTTTGATATTTGGGGTTCTATTCATATAGGATAAAATGTGCCAAGTATTTCTGTGCATGATGTTTATAGCTAGGTGTTTCTAATAATATGGTAAGTATATAGCATAGGTATAATTCATAAATCTAAAATCACTTATCTTGAAGAGAAACATGTTATTTTGCTGTCAGACTGCAAAGGGACTTCATCTTTATTTCAAAGCATTACTTTTCTGCCAATGTTACTTCTTTCTGTAAGAGGAATGAGCCCTTGTTTATTAATAATGTGGTCCAATAAGAGGAATATTAGAAAGCCTTTATTCAGTAAGTGTTTCTTCTGTTACAGTCTTAATTCTATTGGGCTTTCCAGCTAAAGATTAAAAATAGTATTTTCCCCATTATTCTTTAATTACTATTTCTCCAGTGGGTTGTATAAAACAATTAGCACACAAATCTGATGGGATGGTGGCCAGACATAGGATTTTGAGGAAGAGTGAGAAGGAAATATAAGGAGGCAGGTCTTAAAGTTGTATGATAAAGTGATGACAGCTTTAGGGTCTATGTGATGGTCAGTCAGTCCTAACCTGGCTAGGAATGGTGTCTTTCCTGTTTAATGCATTTTTTGGAGTATCGGAAGGAAAACTGAGCACTCTATTGCATCTAAACACTTTCAAACTGCTGCTTCATACTGGTTCTAGATGTCATTCACTGTTACTATACTTAGAGGGGTGCTCTAAACTATATGTAATAAGCCTGGTATAAAAGAAGAAAGTTCAATCATAGCTGAAAGAAAGGATAGTTTTGAGGCATCTTTTAGAGCTTTTGACACCCATCAAATTGATTCGAAGTTTTAGTTACATTCCTCACACAAGAATCCCATAAACACAGTCAATTTCTTTTGGAAAATTTGAGTTTGAGATAGTAAAAGCACAAAGCAAGTCACATGCTCTCTACCAATATAGTAAGATTAGTGTACATTGTCACTTCCTGCATTAAATGGGCACAGAAATCCATTACTGAGAGGACCATGATTTCTGTTCACAGCAACAAGGAGTTTGATTAACAGAGCACATGCTGTAATTTAAAAAAGTCTCAAACGAGAGTCAAGAGATTTCTGTACTGGAACCTGATTAAACATTATATCATTTTTATGGATTCCAGATACTATTTAGGGATCATGGATGGGAAAGTTGGTTTCAGCTGGAAAGTGATGAGATTGTTTTACAACATTATCTTTTGTTAACCATAAAAGTTTATTAAAGATACCATAAGCCACATTATTCCTCCTCTATTTGCAATTTATAGTGGATGTGCCAGAAGAATACACTAAAGCAGGAAATATTATTTAAAGTAAGCTAGCCATAAATGGATAATGTCCATGCAGAAATGAGTACTAATCCTGCTTGCTGTTTAATGTGTCTCTCTTAACACATCTATAAAGGCAGTAGTTAATAATATAGCTTCAAAAATGAACTTAGTTCCTTGAAGATAACAGAAGAAACTTTTATTACTTCTACCAATTAATCTGTAAAGAATGCAGTTTCAGTTTCTGCAGCTGCTATAGTACTGCACATAGTTCAAACCCAAACCTTTTTCAGTACTAATATCCCTATGCCTTGTTGGGATCCAAACAGATGAGACATTTCCCCACATTATCTCAGCTACCTCATCCTACAGGTCTCTTCAGATACAAATCTACCATACTGGAACAAATCCCACAGATGTCTGTTCCTTCCCTTCAGGAACTGATCTTAGTCACAAAGGAGTCCTTTTGTGCAGTGAGTAACACTACAAAACCACTTCAGATGTGATAAAACTTTCTGTTCCTTCATGTCCGTACCAAGGCAAAACATACACTCCTGCTTTCCCTGGTGCACTGGATTAACAAATGCCTCAACCTGCCTCTGCTGAAACTACCAAAGTTTGAAAAGTAAAAGTATATAAAAAAAAAACCCAAATCAAACCAACCAACTAAAAAAATGGTTCAGACAATGTGGCTTTCTCATGGGTAAGGTGTTTTCACAGGGAAAGGTATTCTAGATTTCAGTTTCTGATTCAGCAAACACAATAAAAACACTGGTTGCTGGTTTTATTAGCAATACTTGTTCTGGATTTTGTTTTCTTTTTCTTTTTTTGCTTTAGATGCTGCTTGCCGTAAATCTTGTCCTCAAATAATTGATTCACCTCACGAATAGCATGAAGTCAACTGAGCTGTATGCTGTGAGATAGGTGTTCAAGGTAGGATGATGCAAGTCTTGGTGACAGAGAATTTGTTTTAGCACAGTGAGTGGTGATGTTTTGGATTGGGGCTTAAATACCCCAAGCTTAAGTATCCAAATGCTCGAACTGAATGTTTGAAATTAGGTATGCTAACTCTGTTTTTTCTCTGCTAACTCAGTAATTTCTGCCTTGCAACATTTCTGCCAGTAGAAATTGCTCTGTATTGGTAAGCCTTTTGCCATCTAGATGAAGACAGACTTTGTTCTTTTTGGCCCTTAAGAGCTAACAGATGGATGGGTCCTTACCAGGTTATTTCCATTTACTAGATTAGTCTGATATGGATCTGGTATTTCTCTGGCTCATTTTATTTACTTAAAAAGCATACACATCATATCTTCATTCGCAGATCAATGCTGGTTTCTCCCTATGGAGCTTTCTGAGCAGATAAAAAGCTCAGATTTCCCCTGAACTCTATGCAGACCCTATGAGAAACAATTCACTTCTTCACACAGCTATTGCAATCAGCGCTTTACCCAGCCTGGCTTTTCCAATTGCCTCCGGCAATATCTATCACTGTCAAACAGTTCCATACATGATGACCACTGTGGAATGGTATCACTTTTGATCTCCTCAGTTTAGTTCTTACTACACTCTCTCTACACAGCTTAGGATGGGAGCAGAATTACTTATTTTAGCTATTATGAAATAGAGAAGAATTTCCTCCTCTTTATAAGGCAATTAGCTCAGCATATATACTGCACGTAAGGAAAAACTTCATTATCAGAGACTGCTGCCTGGGAAAAGTAATTGATTTGACCTAGTAAGGGTAGAGACGTGAGGTTCAGAGGGCAGAGACACAGCTTAGGCTGATTTTGACACTAGCTGTTTCCTATTAATTTCCCAGCATGCTACTTCCAAAAGAGAACAGGGTAGATAAGAGGATATATGGTGTTAAATTATTTAAGCAAGTTTTTCAATAGGATTTGTCAGTCTTAAAAGGGCAGTGAGTCTCTTTTGCATTAAGTAGCAGAAACAAAATAAAACAAATTTAAAAACGGCATTTTCACTTGCTGTGGTGCTGACATTTGCTTTAACCTCAGTAATTTAATACTGATAATTTTCTCTTAAGAAGTTCAAAATATGTCATTTTAAACTGATGCAAAGCTACTATTTTTACAAAATTTTTTGACAAAAGAAGACTTAAAGTGCTGACACATTAGAAATATATCACATTATTGATAACAGTGATTTGAAAACAACAGTTTTACACTACATGTATAATACAGACATTCAGTGAAACAAGCCCAAAAGGTGTAACTTCCAAAAAGAAAGATGCACAAGACGTAAGCAACTGATTGTTATTTGAGCCTAACACCACCAAGAGTTATGCTAGTGGGCAGCAGGTATCATTTGTTAAAATGTTTGCAATATCAGTATCCGTATTTGAGGAATCCTCCAGTTTATTTAACACAGAATGTACTTAATTTTCATTGCTCTTTCTGGATTATTAAAAATGTGACTTTTCTTCCTTATTTACTTTCTCAATATATAAAAAAAGGAAGAAGAAATAGGTGTTAAACCCACAAATTGTGCTGGGTAAGTCTACAGCTAGCTAAGGTATGTTGAACCAGGCATATATCTAGTCAAACCAGTGAGGAAAGACTGAGAGAAATTATGGAAGACACATGCTTCTCTGAAAAGTGTTTCAACATATTTCAAAACAAAAAATGGGAGCCAAAAAAAATAAGTACCCATCTGGTATTTATCTGCAATTCTGCAGAAGAACCACTTTCCAAAGGAGCAAGTTATGTTGTGCTTGGTCAAAAGCATGCAACACCCCAGCAAACTTTCACATCCCTCCCTATCTCTTCACCCACTCAATTAGATATCTGTGGTAATATAGTACGTAAAAACAGCCAAAGAGGTAAAACCAGTGTCTGGAAACACAGAGCAACACAGTTCTCACAAAGAGAGCTGAAGGGTTCTCAGTAACCAACAGATCTGCCAAAGCAGCTTCCTGTTTGTGCCTGCAAAGAATCACATCTCCCAGCACATCAAGCCAGTTGATTATACCAAATTGGCTATCCCACTGCACTTTGAAATCTGGATTTCCATTAACGCTAATGACACTTGCCTGGTTGCCTGGTTTCACCCATTCATTCCCACATCTTTTGTGCTGTGGGACCCTCTTTTCCTCTCCAGAACTCCATATGCCCTTTCATACAGGTTTTGATTTGCCATCTGTTAGGTTATTACATGAAAGGAGGCTGTACATGCTGCTCTTCATTTAAAGGACTCTAGCAGAGACACTGCAGCAAGCACTGCAGGCATTTCTAAGGCATGCCAGTGCACTTTCTAACCTTTGCTTTCCCACCTAGCCTCCATTTTGCAGCTCCAGTACTAGAGGTATCCAGCATTTCACATCCTATCGGCAAACACCTGCTGTATTTAGAGTATCTTTAGAATGTCTTTAGAGTAGAAAGAGAACAGCTATGGGGGACGTCAATGTGGGGAACTGTTACAGACTGTCTGATCAAGGGGGCTCTGCGGGTGAGGCACTCTATAGACAGATAAGAACAGCCTCATGCTCGCAGGCCCTTGCTCTCATGGGGGACTTCAACCATCCTGGTATCTGCTGGAGGGATGGTACGGCCCGGCACAAGCAATCCAGGAAGTTCCTTGGCTGTGTGGAAGACAACTTCCTTCTGAAAGTAATAGAGGAACCAACAAAGAGAGGTGCCATGCTTGACCTCGTGCCCACCAATAGGGAAGGGCTGGTTGGAAATGTGACGATCCAGGGTAGCCTTTGTTGCAGCAATCATCGGATGGTTGAATTTGAAATCCTCTGGAGAGTGAGAAGAGTGTGCAGCAAGATCAGTGCCCTGGACTTCAAGAGAGCGGACTTTGGCCTCTTCAGGAGCCTGCTTAGTAAGGTTCCAAGGAATATAGCCCTAGAGGGGGCAGGACTGTTGGTTGATATTCAAGGATCACCTGCTGCAAGCTCAGGAGAGACACATCCCTAGTAGAAAGAAGTGCAGTAGGAGGGCCAGGAGAACTCTGTGGATGGATAAGGACCTGCTGAGGAAACTTAGAGGAGAAAAAAAGTCTTATAGAAGATGGAAGCAAGGACAGGTGGCTTGGGAAGATGTCCTGGGTTCGGCAGTAGCAGTCATTTTGCTCCTTCTTGGTAGCCGGTGTGGAGCTATGTTGTTTTTTTTTTTTTCCTTTGGACTTTCAGCTTGTGAGCAGTGTTGATAACACCAATGTTTTGGTTACTGCTTAGTACATTTTGGTCTGGCCAAGGAC